>JAAGKR010001824.1:65652-82363 GCA_011419295.1 Clarias macrocephalus
GATGCCGCACTGCTGGCGTGCCTGGACGTCCTTCAGACAAAATTGACCTGAGGATGTTTCCGGTTCACTCCTATTTATAACCTGCAGGTGCACCTTATTCGGTGACGTCATGCCTGGCACAGGTTATAAGCCGAAGGTATTCGGCGGGTTTGACATGCACAGGCTTCACAACCGGGCAACAAAGAGATGTTCCCATAGCGTTTTCACGCAGCATCTCGTTCCCGCTTTATCAGGGAACAGGGTTACAGCCAAGTAACCCGAGACGTTTCCTGGGATGGGCTCCAGGCTTCCTACCACCCTGTACAGGATATGAAGTATGGACAATGAATGAATTAATGAATGAATGAATAATAGTCAGGTTTTGCTGGAAGCCCCTGATAACAAAAGAGCAAGAGCTTCTTTCCTCACTCACAACTTTCTCAACCACTTTCTATTCATTGTCATTTTAATGAGAAACATAGAAACAGTAGATACATTGATGCAAACACTGTTCCATTAAGAAATTATATTTAATAAAGCTGAAAGATGTTGAGGTAAAGCAATTAGTGATTTACAAAATAACAAGGCAAGTTGCCACTGTAAAGCTTTTGAAGTTGATTTGTTTCAGCAGAGCGTACAGACGAGATAGCTTGATAGACTAAAGCTCTAAAAAGCCACATCAGTCTCTGATGAATATAACTGGCACCGCTATAAACTGCTAGTCAAACTGTGTAGTGAGTAGGAAAAGATTAAGCAGAGTGAAAATTACAGTATAAAATTTCAGCATTGATGGTCAATACACAAAGTATGTGTACTGTATGTGTATATGACAAATAAAATTAGTCTATTTGCGAGCATTATTCATTCCGGAGGCGTGCTTGTAATTTAAAGCATTTATATATCAAAGTGAAATAATGGAAACTCTAATCATTTGTTCCACAACCGAAAAATATTCATATACAAATAATAAATACAAAATTTTAAGTAAAAATTCAACAAATTAACCTACAGTTTACCTTTGAAAAGAATCATAGCTGTAGTGATTCAGACCAGAGAGAGCAGAACGGAATCACTGCTGTCTGACAGAGATTCAGAGTCCCTGGAAACTGGAATCTTTAACAAAGAACCTCTCTAATGACACTTGTTTTTCCCTCCTTTTGAGGATTTCGCGGAAATGTGATGCCGCGTTGTCCCTAAACAGATTCATCTCCTGCACTGCTACAGCATTTTTAACTTTTTTTTTTTTCTTTCCAGATGCCAATGTTGCAGTTACTAAAGAACAGTCACTACACTTGGACACAAAATAAAAAATAAATAAATAAATAAATGCTTTATGCGCACATACACGTTTTCACAAAAAAAAAAAAAAATAAATAAATAAATGCTTTATGCGCACATACACGTTTTCACAAAGTTATAGTAAACAGTACACGCACGCGCAGATCGTAATTATATGAGTGATGCACACGCATTTAGACTGAGCATGGGAGATAATTACCCAAAATCCACAGTGCGAGAGAGAGAGAAGTTGTGAGCATGTGACGCTCAGCAGACAAAGCGTATACAGTACGTACTACAGTAATGGTATATAAAGACCTTGCTCATTAAGCAAGTTAAAATTTTGTTTTATAGGGTGCAAAAGTATATAATCATTTCCTTGGCATTCTTTATGCTGTAAGGATTATTTTATACTTATCCTTTGTTTTATGACACAGTAAATAAAAACTAAATTTTGTACAAATCAAAACGAAAACCGACTTCCAAATTTCCCCAAAGTATATTAGTATAAACATCGTTGTTAAACAATACTCCCATTACCATTAATAGCTACTGACCCTGAACAGTTGTCTCTAAAGACTTTATGATAAACCAGTGTATCATTAAAGTGTGGGTGAGACCATAACGAGTCACTTATTAGGATTGCTGAAGCCCGAAGCTGGTTCACGGCTCTTGAAAGAACACTTTGCTTTACTCTTCCTCTGTCTGTTTTAAGGCAGGCTGATTGCTTCTACTGACAGCATCCATGTGGAAGGTTTTAATTAAACAAGATAAAGACCTTGGCATCTTTGCATAACGATGCTTTGATACTGGCAGATGCGAGCATGAAGGGCTAGGAAATGCAAATGTATGCACACACACGGGTGCATTCATGCATTTGCGCGCACACACACACACACACACACACACACACACACACACACACACACACACACACACACTGTTTGAACCTGCTACCCTTGTAAGGGAAGTTACAGTTATGCTGTTCATACCAATTGATAATTAATTACATATTTAATGAGCAGATGGGCTCTCCTCCAGTGTGCTGTTTCATATTTATCTCATTATAGATTCTTTTTTTCTAAAAAGTGGCTTTGTGAATGTCTATTGGTAAAGGTCATTCACAAATACAATAATAATAATAATAATAATAATAATAATAATAATAATAATAATAATAAACTGACAGCATTAGATTGGCTGACATATAGAAGATAGATGACTGATTTGATTAATTGATTGATTTTGTTGATTGATTGGTAATCCCTGCAAGGCATGCAGCTACAAAACTACTGTGATAAAAAAAATAAAAAAATAAAAAAATAAACTAAGAATTTAAGTTAATTTTATTTAATTAAAGTTAAACTCTTTGGGACATTCCATTGTAGTCTGACTGAACTTCAAAATGTAATTTTCCAACTGATAACTTTTTTAATTAGTAGACCACAGACGGACCCATGTTTCTGAATAGAACCACTGAAGCACATTGTTTTATTATATATAAAAATTTGATTTCCAGTTCACAGTGCCGAGCATCCCTGAACGACATTAGACAGCCAAAAATTTTATTCTGACCAACCTCTTGAAATGTTCCCATCTCAATGTATATCCCAAAATCAGTAATGGGGTGGTACGATATCAGGTTAACAGGGTCTCAGGAACATATGATTAAAAGACCAGCCAGGTGATTTGGAACACTTAGAGTTGATTTGTTATTTGTAGTGGCTTTAAGATCAAAGATGTTCCTTTAATTGATCCTATAAAGAAAATGCTGGTCTTTTATCTATTCAAATCTAAATATTTCTATTGGCATGATAACAAAAGAAGGTGGCACGGTGGCTTAGTGGTTAGCACTGTGGTCTTGCACCTCCACAGCAAAAGAATGAGGTTTCACCTTCAGAACTGTGTGCTTGGAGTTTGCTACTTCTCCCCATGGTTAGTGGGTTTCCTCTAAGCACTTCTATTCCCTACTGCAGTTCAAAAGCATACAGAGTAAGCTACTCAGCATTTCCAAATTCCCAGTAGTGTGCGTGCTTGGCACACATTGGCACCCTCTCCAGGCTGTACCCATGCTCTTAGTCTCCAAGTCCCCTCAGAGCGCATGGCTCCCATGACCCTGTATAATATAATTAGTTTAGATTAGATTCAACTTTGTCATTGTACAGAGCCAATGAAATGCAGTTAGCATCTAACCAGAAGTGCATAAGTGGCCTATTTACAATAAATAAATACAATGTGTTATACAAACAGACGATGCATTTGGTAATAGAGTTAGTATACAGGTGCTTCTCAATAAATTAGAATATGATCGAAAAGTTCAGTATTTCAAGTAAAAAAGTGAAACTTATATATAGATTCATTACACACAGACTGATACATTTCAAGTGTTTATTTCTGTATATTTGACAGTTAATGCAAACCAAAAATTCAGAAAAAGAAAAATTTAATTAACATTACTGACTTGTATGAACATGTACAGCACTCAGTACTTGGTCGGGGCTCCCTTTGCATGAATTACTGCAGCAATGTGGCATGGCATAGAGGCAATCAGTCTGTGGCATTGCTGAAGTGTTCTACAGTAGAAGATGACATATAAAATGTACTTTCATCTGAAAAGAGGACTTTGGCCCACTGAGCAACAGTCCAATCCTTTTTGTCCTTAGCCCAGGTTAGATGCCTCTGAAATTGTCTCTGGTACAAGAGTGGCTTGACACAAGGAATGTGACAGTTGTAGCCCATGTCCTTCCTGCACTCCAGCTGCAGTCCACTTCTTGTGAATCTTCCTCAAATTCTTTAATAGGCTTCATTTCATAATCCTCCCAAGGCTGCAGTTATCCCTGTGACTTGTGCATCTTTTTCTACCACATTTTTTTCCTTCCATTCAACTTTCCATTAATGTGCTTGGATACAGCACACAGTGAACATCCAGACAGAGAGACCATTTAAAGGCTCAGGAAACCTTTGCAGGTGTTTTGAGTTAATTAGCTGATTGGAGTGTGAGACTATGAGTCTCCAATATTGAACTTTTTCACAATATTCTAATTTTCTGAGATACTATATACTGTATATAGGTATAAGTACATTTTATTTTATTTTTTTTGCTATTGTCATGAAAACTGCAGGTATGCTCATTAATCCCAGAATCCTTATTGTTTTTTGCCAAATGCCAAAGCCGGTACATACAATTAAATTGTTCTTAGTAATTCTTTTTATATATATATATATATATATATATATATATATATATATATATATATATAGTAGTGTGCTGGATAGTGCTGGACTTGTCTTCTAGCTTTTGTACATTATTACCACACATCAGAATGCACATTAGCAATTTTCACCTGTGCCATCTGTTTAATTTTTAAACACAAATACAAACCCTGATGCAAATATTGACCTTTTACAATTTAATTTATGTGCATTTCTAAAAACATGCAATATTGATTATAGTTAAAGATCCATATAAACCCAATAATGATGCTTCTTGATGGAATTGTATCCGTTCACTGAACAATCATAAGCATTGATTGATTCCTTTGTCAAAATCGCATATGTCTGCAAAACATTATGCTCTATAAAAGTTTTGTAAGTAATGATTTCATATCAAATTCTGGACTGGCTAATTCCAGTCTATTTGGATGCACAGAGCAGGTTCGAATGGGTATACACACACTTGGCAGACTGAAAAGGGCATATATTCCTTCTTCCAGTCATGGTAGGCATACTAATGATGTTATGTGCCAGGGAGACTTTGGGATTGTTGTAAGGTCACAGCTAATTGATGGTCTTTTAGACTAACTCAGTTATGAAAAATGCCCAAACTTAGCAAGTCATTCAGGGCTTGACGCTAATTACATGTGGCAATATTACAATCTCATATACATGGCTAAAATTATAGAATGCCAGCCCTGGCTTTAGCAATGACTGTATCTGTGTGTAATTTAAAATTTCACTAGATGTCCATCACTCTTAAAAAAAAAAAAAAAAAAAGATAATTTGGCAGCTCTTTTATAGCTTAGGGACCAGCTGGTGAACAGGTTTATAAGAGGGAGGACAAAATGGTGTACAGCAGTTGCATTCTGATCAATAGTGCAATGATGCCATTCTTTCCTAAAGTTTATTAAGGGAAACTGTAGAAACATCCAGCACTGACATCAATCCAATGAGTCACACTCACTAGAGGATAGAGTAATGATGATTTCATATCTCAGAATGCCAGCTCATAGCAAGCATACACCAAACCACACATGACTGATGGTGTGAAATGCTTTTTTTTCATGTAGCTTTAAAAGCACTTACGTTCCAGATGTGATGCACATCCGTTTGACTCAGATGCAGATCGAGTCAGTGGGCCATTCCATTTCCAGCTGCTTTCAGATTCTTAGAGAAATGCAGATTGCTAAGGCACAGTGTCCACTATTGTTCAATTTCTTTATATGCACAGCTTTGACACATTGATAAAGCATATTTTTACTACAACAGCAGTGACTCTCAGGACATTTTATGATAAAATGGCAAACACAATAGTGTTCAGAGGAGATAAATCCTTTGCATTTTACTCAAACCTTATCTTGAAAATTACTCTTTTTTTTTTGCCAGCATAAAAGTTGCTACCGTGAATGATTGTCAGCCTGGCTAATTGAGTCTCAAAGGTTTCTAGTCAACACATTTGTGTAAAAATCTCATATAATACAAGGGTCTGCAAATTCCACTAACATTTTCCTTAGTTTCATCATCACTGTACTGTATCTGTGCAACTTACTCACTCATTCTGTATACCACTTATCCTGCAGAAGAGTGCAGCCTATCCCAGGGGACTCAGAGCACCAGGCCCTGGATCGGGTGCCAGTCCACTGCAGAGCACATACAGTACAGTAAACGCGCAAACTACACACACACATACACACTACCAAGAACAGGGAAAAAAACATGTAAACTTCCTGCATAGACCCGAGGTGGGACTCGATCCCTCAATCCTGGGAGGACGTGGCCACAGTTCAAACCACTACATACTGTGCTGCCACTTGTTGAACTGCCCTGTTAAAAACATTGACACCAACAAAATGGCATTTCAGATCAGAAATTATAATTATAATTATTATAATTATATACTTTGTTAATCCATGACCTTTGTATTGTGAGGCTCTGTTGCCATTTCTTTACCTCTATATGATGCACATCTTATCTTACTTCTAGAACTTTTATGTCTCATCTCAGTTTTTCTCTGCATTTTCCCAAATAAACATAAAAAAAATATATGTAGGGAACTGAAAAGATATGACCATGTACTTTACTATTTTTTTTATGTATAATTGTATATTTAATACAATCAATAACATAGCATTATAATATCTACTATTTTTTATTATTATTGTTTTTGTAAATTAATATTTTACATAATATTGTCAATGTTTGATTTGTGTAAAAAGATATACTTCATAAAAGATAAACTTTAAAACTAAAAATTGATAAAAACAAAGAGCGAGCTCCCTAAGCAAACATGGTTTTGTGATTGGTCATGTGGAGCTCTGCTCTGCGCATGCACATAGCTCATGCCATTGGGATAGAATCCACCACAGCAACACTCCTCTGTAGACAGTAGCAAAACTCTGTCTAAGTTGTTAAAGTCCCTAAAGGAGTCTAAAAAGTCAGGAGGAGGTGGGGAGCTTCACCTGACTGAGGTGTCATTTTTATGAAGGGTTGATTCTTTTCCACATCACTAATTCTGTTTGTTTGTTTGTTTGTTTGTTTGTTTGTTTGTTTATTTGTTTTTTTTTGACAGTGTTAAATTGGTCTTTAACTTGGATGTTAAATGTTCCACAGAGTACATACAGCTGTATAAAACAAAAACTGTCTGTCTTGATTTCCGGCTGCAAAGCAATACAATATGATCATTTTTAAAGGGGACTGATTCCTCGCTATACCCACTGTATCCATCTTTTAAACTCAAACCCAGAAGTCTTCATTGTATAACAAAAACAAACCCCAAAACTGGGCTTGCTGTTTCAAAACCGTTAGAGGGGCATAAATAAATTCCTAAATTGGGTCTAGTGTGCAGGAGCTTGTTTCAACATCATTTATCCATGGTCCAAATTGCTGGTTAATTCAGCATTGTATAAAAGTTTTATGAATCATAAATCAAGACTTGTTTTTATGTCATTCTGAATGCTCTGGTTGGTCATTTCTATATAATTTTATTAAATAACAGCATGGTCAGTTTCAAACATGCAGTTCAATTCATCAAGTTTTTGCACAGTTCTAAAGGTTTTTTTTTTTTTTTTTTAAACATTTTTACAAACAACATACCTTTCCCATTAGTTCTACCATAGTTCAGTTAATTTATCAAAGTACTTAATGGAAATTTTAATTTGAATAACTTTATCATAAGCTGGGAATTTCTGGGCTGAAGAACAACACTTCAGGAGATGAGGAGAATGAGAGGGCTGCTTCAAACTATTCTTCCGGTTTGTTAGTCATGACAGCACTATCTATCTCAAGAGAAAGACCCATTTTTGTACTAGGAAAAGAAAAAGGGCAATAATTGGGAAAGAAGAAATATTTGCAGAGAAAAAAAATGTCAGAGAAAGTAGCTATGAAAGCACAGTAAGAGTTGAGGGTTAGATTAAACGTCAACGATTTTCATTGCGGAAAGAAACCGAGATGTAAAGAAGGAAAGAAAGAAAAAGCTGGTGGACCAGAAGGAGCAGTGGAATTGCTTCCATTGTATACAAAATCATCTACAGGACCATATCGAAATGTTATAGCATCTACTGTACATGGGAGTCACATATTTGTTGCAAATATCATATGTATATTTCAAGAGTAAGCATTTTGAAATTATACCAATTGTATATACAGATACAATGTTTTTTTTTTTTTTCATTTTTGTCCTTCTTGCATATTCTTTAGTATAGTGTTCACCTTAGTTCACTTTCTTGCTAGTGCATTCACTAATCCACCATAAAAGTACCTGTGAATGACTTACACAGAGGCACACACAGGATGACGGCAACGCAGGATGTGTGTCTGCAGAGAAGTTATTAAAAGCAAATTCGACAGATACATTTTAACCATGCTACGAATGTCCTGCAAGGAATACATGATTGCATCAGGATTTTGATGGAGGCATCCTGTTATAATATAATCTCCATGCCTTCAAGGAGGATGGGAAGTACGGTATAATTCAAACATTTGCTCAACCTAAATAGCACTGTCTGCTCAGTGAAATGAAGCATATCTCGTGTACTTCAGAAAGAATTCCATTATAATAAAGCGTTGTTGACTTACAGTATGTCAACAAGTATTTAAGGCAAGTTTAAAAATATAGACATGACACTCTTTTTTCGCCTTGTGTCACTGATTAAGGAGAGAAATGTAACCTTTTTGTGAGATTGTGAATAATAAGTAAAGAAATTAGTAGGTATTACATAAATAGTATTTATTTCCATGATGTACAATACATATTTTTAAACAGTTGGTTTTAAATTGATGTTACGTGCTACGTGAGTTTTAGCTTGATTTTTCAGTGCTTAGACCAATCACATCATGTCTCCCTGATGATCCTTTGGCCGGCTGCTTCCTTCGGCAAGCCTCGTGTCAGGACCACATGTGCACTTTTTTCTTCTTTCATTCTGTGTGTGAGATTGCCAACTTCCTTCATCATGCCTGAGCCAGATATTAACCATTCTCCTTGGAGAATGTTTATTCAGTCCACACTCCACCAGCAGATGATTGACGACTTATCATTTTCCCCAATAGCGGAGTTTGTCTACTTTATACACTCTCTTCACCAGCACCTTATCCATTCCCCTTTCTCTTCAGCTTTCATTGGAAATGTATTATGCACACAAGTCACGCAGTATGCCTAGAACGAAAAGTGTTATTTACTTACAGTGATGATGCTAGAGACACATAAAGAGTAATATATGTGTATACATATATACAATACAAATGAAGTGAACAGCATTCATTACGTTGATACAGTGGCACCTGTTAAGGCATGCGACATATTAGGCAGCAGCTGAACTGGACGGAACCGGTTCACAGTTGAAGAGGAAATGTAGAGCAAAGATCTCAGTGACTTTGACAAGGAGCAAATGTAAAGGATAGAAAACTCTCCAAAATGGCATGTCCTGTGGGGTGTGCGTGGTTTGCATTATGCAATGGTTATGACCCGCTAAAAGTGATCCAAGGAAGGACAATTGGTGAACCAGAGCCAGGGTAAAGGGCACCCATGGCGCACTGATGCATGTGGGGAACAAAGGCTGGATCGTCTGGTCTGATTCCACAGAGCAGCTAGTGTAACATACAGTACCTTGCTAAAAAAAAAAAAGTTAGTGTTGGCTATGATTATTGACATGTCAGGACACACAATGGCTTGCAGCTGGTTGCATATGGGGCTGTGTAGCTGCAGTCCAGTCATTGTCCATGCTAACTCTTGTCCACAACTGACAGCATTAATAATAAGGATGTAAGCATAAGAGCTGGACCATGGAGTCACGGAAGAAGGTAGTCTGATGAAGCAAATGTTGTTTTACATCATTTGAACAGCTGTGTCACTTATCTGGGAAGAGATGCCACCAGCCATTCTATATGGGAAGGAGGTACCCCAGCCAGTGTGTTGAAATTCATGTGGATGTGAATTTATCCAGGAATCCTGATCAGGTTTATTGCCAAGTAGTTATTGTGCCTTCAGCACAACACCTGTAAGACCTGCCTGTTCAAAAAGGTGCCACTGTACGAGGTTAATGAATGCTATTTACTTCATTTGTATAAATGTATACACATATATTACTCTTTATGTGTCTCGAGCATCTTCACTGTAAGTAAATAACACTTTTAGTTCTGGGCATACTGCGTGACTTGTTTGCATAATACATTTCCATTGAATGCTGAAGTGAAAGAGGAGTGGATAAAGTGCTGGCAAAGACTAAGGGAGTTGCTTCGTCGTGAAGTGAAGTTATGAGCAGTTATGTGCCAGATTATGTCACATGGCTGTATGTGTTACTCAACAGAGCCAATCAACGTGATAGTTTCCCATGTATAGACAGAGTATGTGGACGACACAAAAACAATGGTCAGGCACCTGCAAGCCAAAATCCTCAAGAAACAAAAACCGCATGGCTTCCTATGAAAACTGAAACTTCAAAGATGAATGGACAGAATAATGTATGTTCATCATTCTTACTGTGGGAAGTTTAAAACCAGTTTGTCTGAAACTGTGGCATTCATAAAAACCAATATTGTTTCGCTTTTGGGTCATGCAAAACTGTACAGAATTTATTAAACTTTTACAGTAATTAGATATCTGCCTGAAGTTTAACCTGCACCATAAGTGAAATCAAAATGGTATGATATAAAAGCGATGTTATGAACAGTTATGTGATTTAATACCTACTTGCTCAATGTAAATGAACACCTGCATGCACAGATATTAATGAGAAAAGCTAAACTGCATATTTGTACTTAATATGTTCACAGCTGAAATAACGGATAAGTGATATAATGAATTTTAACACGCTCATAACAAGTCATTTTAAGAAAAACATTTATCTTAATCTGATGTACTTTTTCCATTTCTCATCCGAGATTCATTTTGTGATTATGGAACAGGGAGTGTATTTTTCCGACAGTGAAAGAAGTACGACGTAAAAGTGAGGCGGAGAGTTCTGCTGTACAGGAATACAGACAGACATACGTGGGCTTTTACCTGAAGTAATAATATCACTGATTACATTAAAGCTGATCATCTTATTTTTAGCTTTAACCTTTAATTATTTCCTGCCAATGACAGGTACTTCAGCTAGTTCTCTATAAACCTTCATGAAGGCTCTATTCTGAGATCCTGTTAATTTGTCATTATTGAGGGTAAACATCTCCTCTGCAGCAGAGGTCATTTTTGGTTTTGTTTTCCTGGATTTATTTATTTATTTTTTATTTTTATTTTTTTCATTTCATGAGTGTGCTTATGTGTTGTGCAGCATGCAGCAGTGTGCTTATGCCATAACCAACATGTGCAGGATATGTGCACTGTGCAACAAGTTGTATGGTAATATAACATATTGTGTAGGTGCATGTAACATCTAGGGGTCTAGCTAGGGCATGGTGCATCAAATCAATTTGGGAAGACACTTTTTTGTGGTGAGTGGTTTTGGTCCTTGATGGACCACCAGGTAGTGTTACAAAATGTTTACGTGTGGGATAGCAGGGGGATCAGCCACAATCTTTCCAGCTTGTTTCCTAGTGTCCTGGAGTCATGTAGGCCCTGAAGAGGTGGCAGACTGCAGCCAATCACTCACTCAGCAGAGCAAATGATGCATTGCAGTCTGCTCTTTTCTTTGGGAGTGGAAGCAGCATACAAGACAGTGATGAAGCAGGTCAGGGTGAACTCAATAAGAGAGTTGTAGAAATGTACCATCATTTACTGTGGCAGGTCAAACTTGCTGTAGATGCTGCAGAAAGTCTCTGCTGCCTTGACTACAGAGCTGATGTTTAATTCCAACATGAGGTCCTGGCTGATGATGGTGCCCAGAAAATGGTAGGACTCCACAGTACTGATTCGGGAGGTTGTGAGTTTCTAATATCATACTGTATGTTTTTTGGACTTTGAGCTCCAAATGTTTCCCCAGGTTCACATGCTGCTTAATGTCCATCAGGATGGGATCTGGCATTTCCCACATACCTGTTGTCTGTATAGGCAAACCATATTGAGTCGAGGAGGGGGTCAGTAATGTATTTCAGTTGGGATGGCAAAAGGCACTAAAATGGCTTAATTAACCACAGCGCTCAGTGCAATGAGTTTGTAGTCATTATTGCAGTCATGTTGGCTTTCTGGAAACAAAGATAATAGTTAATAGATTTTTCAGAGAGAAGTTTAAAATGTCACTGAATACAGGAATGAGCTGGTCATCACAGTGCTTCAGGGTGGAGGGAGAGACAAAGTCAGATCTGATCTCATTTGCTTTGCGTAGATTTTGCCACTTGAACAGCCTGTTAACATCCCTCCCCTGAATAGTGAGTGCTGTGTTTAGTGGTGATGTGTGAGGAAGAGGGTCTCTGAGGTGAGCAGCTGAGAATTTATGGCGAGTTGAAGCTGGGAAGCTAACGTGAATGGCAAAGCATCAGTGTGGATGGTGTTCATTCTTTTGTCAAAATGACAAGCCGTTAATAGAGTCGGGTCTTTCGGTTTGTGGTTCCTTTCCAGCTGTTTTTGAAGCTTACTCACTCAGAGAGTAAAAAGGTATGCAGTTAATAATAATAAAAAAAATAAATCTGTTTATTATAACAGTATTGTTAAATTACACAGTCACATCCTTATACCAGCCATTGTTTATATAAAAACAGATACATTCACACATAGTCTTACCAGAACATTTTGTGTCTCTGAAAAGTAGAAAGCCTGCCAGGTTGAGTTGGGCATGGGCACACAGACGTTTTTCTGTGAAACACAAAACTGAAATCTCTGATTCCCCCCACAAGCAGTTGTAATTCTTCCAGTTTATTAAATAATGAGCACACATTGGATAGAAATATTCCCAGTAACAGAGAACGATGGCCACGTCTTCGTTAGTGCACCGGTGCATTTCCCTCTCCAACTTTGACCTGCTCTGTCAATGAGAATGAGTTTACCTTTTACCAGAATCTCCAATAAAACAATGGATGGAGCAAGAACATTTGTCCACAGGAGTTGTTCCCTTGATGCTCAGGAGCTTTTCTCTACTGTAGGTAATCTGATAGCTGAAGCAACACAAAAACATTTAACTACAAAGACACAACAAAACAGTATGTACCAACACTCTGAAGCAGCCATCTGCGGCGCAATCTTGGTGACATCTTAATACAGGCTATTTAGCATATTTTATATAGGAGCTGGTGTGAATCCAAAACATATCTTTCTCCTTGTGAATGTAATAATGGCATGGGAGTTAAGGCCTCAGAGCATCAGTAATCCTGCCCATATCTGCCAAATAAAAAGCCACTGCTGCTCATCCATCTTGATTAATTCAGTGGCTCTCCAAAGCTCTACTAGTTATGAGGAAGATTTCTCTTTATATATATATATATATATATATATATATATATATATATATATATATATATATATACACACACACACACACACACACACACACACACACACACACACACACAGTATATACACAACCCAACTCCAACCCACTCCAAAACCCCCGTTTACTGATTATGAAAACAGAGCCAATCATCACTTATCATCCCACTTGCACCAACATGATATATAAGAACTCTCAGATACTGTAACTGTTCTATGTTTGGCTGCAAAGTGGCTTATTGGTTAGCACTGTTGCTTGCACCTCCGGGGTCTGGGTTTATTCCCACCTCGAGTATGTGTGCATGGAGTTTGAATGTTCTCCCTGTGATTGATGGATTTCCTTTGCATACTCCGGTTTCCTCCCATAGTCCAAAGACATGCAGATTAGGATAATTGGCATTCAGAAATTGTCACAGCATGTGTATGTTTGTGTACCCTGTGATTGATTGGCACTCCATCCAGGGTGCATCCTTGTGCCCTAAGTCTTCTGGCATAAGTACACGTATACAGGGCCTGGAGCCTAAAGCGGTATAGACAATGATTGTTCAGTGTTTTCCGTGCCAGTCATTGCCAAGGCTTCTTTCCATGTATGATAATTTCAGTATTGATCTCGTATTTGCTCAAGCTCTTTCAATCTGTCTTAGTCCTTTTAACCTGATTTGCCCTTTGGATATTTTCTTCCTGAACTAATCCTTCAGTAAAAGTTGGTCAACCTGCTCTTGTGTCTGTCGATATCCATAACAACATTTCATAACTTTTCAAATACAAAAGTTGAAAAGATGACAAGAAAGTGATACCAACTTTACTGGAATTACCTTTAATGTACAAATCAAGCTGAGCAAGCTATCTGGCTGCATTCTATAAAGTGAGCAAAATTAAAAAGAGAACATCTATCCATATTGTGTCCAACATTTAATTTACTCAATATTAATTTTTTAGTTTATGGAACTGTTGTGTAGAAACAATATCACACACACACACACACAAGAGTGCACAAAAGAAGTAAATCATAAGCATCATAAAAAAGCCTCCACTCCATTCACACGGTACAATGGAATGTCTTTGTTCTATCATCTTGCAAATTCATTAACATTCAGCACACACTATTTAAAAAGAATATATTCAAATGTTAACTATTATAATGTGTTGGGAAAGAAACTATGTCATAATTTGCCAAATAATGATAGTTGGGTTCACATTGATGAATTTGCAGTGACTCATTTTATAATAACAATTAGAACTGTTCATGCAGCATTATACTGTATATTAGTGTAGCTTTAATTATGGCACACAGCGTAGTCGTAATTTAAATGATTTCCAGAAATCATTTTTCAAAATCTAAATCCTAGAATATGGCTTTGACCTTAGGGGAGAAAAACAGTTAATTGATGTAATAGCCCGGTCATGCAGAAGCTTCAGGTCATCAGCTGACTTCATGTTATTGCCACATGACATTGCTGAGCATAGACTTGACCAGTTAAAGCAACCCAGTATCATATAACTGCCTCCAGAATCGTGTCCAGTGGGCACTATGCATGATGGGCGCATTGCTTCCTGTCCATTCCTTCCAAAATGGACACATCAATTTAAGATCATGACTCCTTTGTCAACAATTACACCACACAGCTGTGAAGCTGCAAAACTGTAAAACAAATGCTCTTCCACTTACATATCATATTCCATATGAACTCAATTAAATTCGCCTAGTTTACACGCTATAACTGGGATTTTATGTTGTTTGTTTCATCTGTGATTGGTATCAATGGGACATTAATTGAACTTTAACTTATTATAGAAATCTGTTCAACTCAGGTATGCATTAAGAAAAAGGTGACATTCCTAGCAATCATTAAAGCAGGTCTTTATTTTTTAAATGGCAACGGCAAGAGCTACAATCTAAGTTTGTGTGACAGTCCCATTTTTGTCTCATTAGCAAGAAAATACCATTTTCCTGCTTCCTTTCCCCCCCAAAAATGTCCTTGAATGTCTCTTTGAATTATTTGAACAATGCTTCATTGGTTATGATAAAACTCTTACCACTTTGTTAAAGTACTTTATCAGCAGATCCCTTTCCTTCGACATTAATGTGTACCCATTAGAGTTCAGGAATTGTGTCATCGTGCACTTGATGTCTTATTGGCCCATCATTTTGTTGGGGTTTCTATTTAATCATGTCACATACATTTTAGATGAGGTATAGACTTACAGAATGAGAAATTCATATTCCAGCAAAGTAGAATAAGATTACACCAACGATCCGTCCAGGCACAATTCAGCACTCTCGTTTGATTAGATTTACCATTATTAAAAATAAGGGTGTATATCAATTTTGCAGCGGTATACAACAGAAATACAATTGCCTGGTGAAATCTTAATAACTATTTTTTTTTGCATAATTTAATGGCACTTTGAAAATATTACTTCATCAAGCAACTTCCAAACATTACCATGTCAGGATATTAAGAAACCATCAAATATTAACATTATGAAAAGAGCATAATAAATAGTTTATGTATAACATGCATAAAAGCTCTATGGACTGCCAAGTCAAGGTTAAGTTCAGCTCATTTTAATCTTTACCCTGCCTGCAGAAATGTGAATTGATGCCTTGCTCCACTTGTGTTTGTCAATGTGTTTGTTAAATGACAAACGTTTTTGGACATTTGACGATCACAACCATACCTACCAAGGTTCCTTCATAAACTGTAGCCATTTCAGATGTCCTCTTCCGTCTGTCACCTGACATTAATAATGTCCATTCTAGCAGGAATTTTAGGTATTCTGATGCTTTGATTTGCCAGATGTTGAGACAACACTGGTTTTAGGTTGCTTTTGAAGGTTAGAATTACATTAATGAAATGACATCAGAACAATGTGACTATGGGATAATGTTGAACAATGGCCTTACCACAATTTAGCAACAATTTCTTCAAAACAACATTAATACTAGCCCGAGGGCCTGAGCAGTAACTCTATTCACTGTGTGCTTACCACTATAAGGCTAGAGAATAAACAGTAATATTGATGCACGTAATCCAGAGTACCAGGGGGAAACGCACCAAGAGCACATGTAAACTCCATGCACACATAGCCAAAAGTGGGCCTCAACCCCTCAACGTAAGACTAAACTAAAATCGCTTAAAGTCTGAGATCAGTTCATTCAAATTGGACATGACTTTAAAATGATATTATAGTACAGTAATTGGGAATTAAGATGAACCTCATGGTAATATTTCTGAAAGAAAGAAAGAAAGAAAGAAAGAAAGAAAGAAAGAAAGAAAGAAAGAGAAAGAAAGAAAGAAAGAAAGAAAGAAAGAAAGAAAGAAGCTTACAACACTAAGAGATGACATGAGATATTCAGGTCAGCGTGACATACAGTACAAT
>JAAGKR010001824.1:82383-89883 GCA_011419295.1 Clarias macrocephalus
TATAGTACAGTAATTGGGAATTAAGATGAACCTCATGGTAATATGAATGAAAGAAAGAAAGAAAGAAAGAAAGAAAGAAAGAAAGAAAGAAAGAAAGAGAAAGAAAGAAAGAAAGAAAGAAAGAAAGAAAGAAAGAAGCTTACAACACTAAGAGATGACATGAGATATTCAGGTCAGCGTGACATACAGTACAATAGATGTGCAGGGAAGCTGTTGTGTCCATCCTGATCTGCCAATTAAATTTCCAACCCTGTTTGTTTTAAATGTATTTACATTCAAACTTTATATATATATATATATATATATATATATATATATATATATATAGAAATTCAACAAAGACACTTGATGCTAGGTCCTTGAGTTATACAAAACCAGGAATTCACTGTACCTCATTGCCTGCCCCAGTTCCCTATATAGCAGCTTTGGCATGCGTTATAACATATTTGCACCATGAATGTACAGCTGACAAATCTGCAACAATTTTGTATTACAATCACTCAAACCTGGAACAGAATTTCAAGGTAGTGTTGGTAGGAGCTTGCAGAATCCATGGCATGAAGAATGTAAGCTGCCCGAAGAGCAAAGATGAATGTTTAGTGTAAATGTGTGTGTAAAATATAGTTGCTGCATAATTCAGCAATACCGTATAAGAGTTTTACTGTATATCAGCAGAGATTTGATGCGGCCATATGCACAAGGGCTCAGCCTAATACATATGCTTTTCTGCCTATCAGAACTAGTGTTAAGCTGGCAACAGTTACCGACCCACAGTTAGCAACTGACAGTTAATTAACAAATGTGAAAGACGGTTCAAATTCTCGAAATTCTACAATGTAGCCATAAGGTGATGTAGCCATAATATGATTTATTTTATATTTTCACTTATTCTGCTTATCAGCCAACTTCTTGGGTTCCGGGGTTGAATTCCAAATAGTGGTAAATGGAAAGCTAGTGTACTATGTGCAGTGTAAGTTCCACACAAATCCATTTCCCAACACCAAACAATGCCCTTGATCAGGTGTTAGAAAGGGATTTAGGATTTAGCCTTGTGTTAGAAGGTAGTCAGCTGTGTAGCTCTTAATGATTCCGAAGACAAAGGGTTGTTTATGACATCAGAAGTGCTTTTTCTTGCTGAAAATGCTTCCGTGAGTGATTTTGAATGTGGGTTTTGGCAGGCAGCTACTAGAAAATTTGAACAATTGTTAATTTGATCTAATATGCAATTATATGCAATGGCAATGTGATTGTTAGTACTGGAAAGAGGAGAGAAAATAACAGTCCTTATTTTCCACGTCGCCATACAACTAGCTGTTGTATGAGATGAGTTTGAATACAGAGCCCCTTTTTCTTAAATTCATATTGGCAAATTCTGAATATGGCCTTGAGAATGTGGGAAGGTGAAAGGAGGCATAAAAAAGAGAGTTGAGAGATATAAAGTATGGAGAAATTGAAGAAAACTATTCAATTAGGATTTTGATGTTGTTGTTTGCTAAAACAAATTTTTAATTGGGTCTGGTGGATATTAAGCCTTTAGATATTATTTTATTTTATTCTAAATTGTCTCTTGATAATTTCTATATATATATTATGTAAGGGATTTAACTGACAAGTGATACTGGGAGGAGATAATGCCACTTAATGAGCACTTTGTGTGAGCAATGCAATGAATATTCATGTCAAGCTCAAGTGCCTTCATAATCACATCAAAATGACCACAGTCATATTACTGATTACCATATGTATATATTCCTTGAAGGAAAGAATGAAAATGTGAGATGGTTTCCATTTAAATGTCTATGTTACATAAAGCTTACTCATTAGAATTGTGCAAATTCATCAGCTGTGCAATATGAAATACAGCACAGGCCTTCACGTGTGACGTGAGTACTAATAATTCTCCTGTTCCACTCTAACACGTAAGCAAAGCTGCTACACCAGCACTCTAAATCATGTTCCGTCAGAGGCAGGTGAAGCGGTGGATCTATACTTAGCCATCCACAATCATCTACATTTCAGCGGTCTCTAACGGTTTTAAACAACACAGAGCAGACCAGGTAGGATTGTGTGCTTCTGATAAGAGCAGAGGTAAATGTGCACTAGCATTTATTTCCTCTGCCTCTGTATTTCACAGCTAAGGATGAAGGCTGAGTAAACAATCATGGAGGAGGGTTGTGAGCAAGAGCAGGAGTCATGTGGGAAATGTAGTGGCTGTGATGAATCTGAATCCCCTGTTCTAGATCTCTGTGTCTTTATGTGTGTGTGTGTGTGTGTGTGTGTGTGTGTGTGTGTGTGTGTGTGTGTGTGTGTGTGTGTGTGTGTGTGTGTGTGACTCTGCTCTTTTTATTTTTAGTCTTTGTACACAGCTCTCTGCAATACTCCCATACGTTCCCCCACACAAGTTCTGTCCCTAGACACCCTCAAAGCCTAGAGCATCTCCATGGAGTTATCTTTTCTTTTCTTTTTTTTTTTTCTATAGCTCTCAGTATGCTTTTCTTGTCCCTTTGTCCATGTTTCTTGTTTTTCCTCTCTTCTATTCTGAAGACCTTTCTTTATACTTCATGCATGGATTCTAATTAGTGACAGCTTGTCAGTGCAAGCTAGACACGGAACTATTACGGGCGAGCATTGCATTCAATCCCTAGTGTAATAGGAGCTCTAACGAGAGAGCTACTCATGTTTCCATTCATTAAATTTTTCATTCATTCATTAAAGGCATGCATACTGGTAAAGCGTATGTGCTGTAACATGTGCCATGTGCTGGTTAATGGTATGTGCATGAAGTAAGTGTATGGGCTGTACCATCTTTTCATAATTAACCACTGTGCATGCTTTTAATGAATGAATGAATAGAAACATGAGGGGTTCTAATAAGAGAGACTCTCATGTTTCTAGCCATTCGTTCATGAAAGGCATGCATACTGGTTAATTATCTAAAGATGGTACAGCCCATACACTTCAACTGTCCTTAATGCAAGCAACTAATCTGCCATTCACATCGGAGCAACTCAATGCATTTAGGCATGTAGGCACGGTCAAGACGATCTGCAGAAGTTAAAACTGAAACTGAATGGAGAAGAAAGGTGATTTTAAGTGAATTTGAACATGGTATGGTCTGTGGTGCCAGGTGGGCTGGCTAGAGTATTTCTGAAACTGCTGACCTACTGGCATTTACAGAAAATGGTCTTAGAAAAAAAAATATATAAATAAATAAATAAATATATATATATGAGCAGCAGCTCTTGGGGTGAAAATATCTTGTTGATGCGAGAGGTCAGAGCAGAATGGCCAGACTGGTTGGAGCTGATCGAAAGTCAACAAAAACACAGCTTAGGTTTGTCGAAGAGCATCTCTGAATAAAAAAAAAAAAAAAACATGTCGAACCTTGATGCAGAAGGGTTACAGCAGCAGAAGACCACCCTAGGTGCCTACTCCTGTCAACTTAGAACAGGAAACTGAAGCTAGAATTCACATGGGTTCACCAAAACGAGAGATGAGAAGTTTGGAAAAACTTTGCATGGTCTGATAAGTCTCAATTTCTGCTATGAAATTTTGATGATAGGGTCAGAATTTGTGTAAACAACAAAAGCATGGCTGGTGGTGGTGTAAGGGTGTGAAAGATATTTTCTTGGGGGACTTTGGGCCCCTTAGTACCAGCTGAACATTGTTTAAATGCCACAGCCTACCTGATTATTGTTGCTGATCATGTCCATCCCTTTATGACCACAGAATAAAATGCTGAAAAAGCAAAAATCATCTCAAATTGAACTAGAAAGTGAGTTCACTGTACTCACATGGCCTCCACAGCCACTAGATCTCAATCTAGTAGAGCACCTTTGTGATGTGGTGGAACAGGAGTTTCTTATCATGGATGTGCAGTTGACAAATCTCTAGGAAATGTTGAATTTATGTCAAAAAGGAAAAAAAAAAGCCAGTTCTGAAGGCAAAAGATAGTTCAACCCAGTATTAGCAAGGTGTACCTAATGTAATCGGCTGATAATGATATTAAATTTAAGACTAGTTCAGTGTTCGATGCCTGGCCAGGCAGTTTGATCGCTGCCTCTGTGTGCATGGAGTTTGCATGTTCTCCCCCGTGCTTGGTGGGTTTCCTCTGGTTTCCTCCCACAGTTGCAAGCCACAAGCAAAGAAACACAAAGAGAAGTAAACAACAATGATTTCCACCTTTGTGCCATGCCTAAAATTATTGATATTTTAGCAGGGATGTTAAAAATGATCCTCTTGTCTACCTTCCTACTTTACAACCATGGCTGTATAGATGAGAAAATGAGATCGTTTAGTGCAGCACACACACACACACACAAGGATATTGGAGGAGACAAACAGTGTTGATGAGGTCAGGTTTAAACAGTGGTCCACTTCTGCAATTGATTCGAGTACACCGGACCATGCTAGAGACCACATTTTCAAGTGGACACAAGCATGGTGCGCTGATCGGTGCCCATTCACATCATGCCGGGCTTTGGTGTCAAGTGTACTCCGATCTGAGAGTGAGTCCGTAGTGCAAAAACACTCTAAGTCACTAATGATGGAATGATACAGATGCATCAGGGAAGCATGCTGGGGAAAAAAGGCTAAACAGAGATCAGATCTAGGGGTTGTTTGAGTCTGTTCAATCCCTTGACACAATTCTCACTGATAGGATGCATGAGCGCATAGTCTGGATGAGTTTATGGTTCTGTTCAAATCCAAAATAATTAGCTTTTTTTTTCAAAAAATAAACTCTAAGGCGAAGGAGAAATACAACACAGACTCCTAACTAAGCCTAGACTAATTGCTTTAGTGCAAGGTTAGTCATTCATCATCATGAAATGACCCAAAAAGTTATTGCCCATTATCCTGCTGAAAACTAGGACCTCTGAGCACACCAACTCATTTTTTTTTCCACTCCGAGGGATTCCAGTTCTTCCTTTATTGTAGCGCTGCAGTACTGTTTAAGGTTCACACCATAAACAGTTTGTGCCATGACCACTTAGCATGGCAAAGTTTATAATCGTGATTTTACTAGTTGCAGAGTGGTTGTGTATGGGCTGAGATGAAGAGCTGGGTGACTAATGCTCTCTTAGGCATGAGTCATGCAATAGAAGCCTATAAAAAGCATTTTATGGCCGCATTTAATCACACACACACACACACACACACACACACACACACACACACACACACACACACACACACACACACACACACACACACACACACACACATAAAGAGAATTCACTTATGCTTTCTACTTCTACCTTGGGTTTGCTCTTTTGCCAGGATTAAATGACTGTAAGATCTTTAATGTCCTAAAAGCCGTTCTTTGGTTCGAGTGTTTATTAACATGTGCTTCCTGTCAGAAATAATAATAATAATAATAATAATAATAATAATAATAATAATAATAATAATAATAAGGTACTTTATGGTTCCACATTGACAATCATTATTTAAAATCCACTGATAATAAACATCATGTACTTTATCTACATATTCACATTTCTATAGTGAGAAAAAAAAAATCTGACAATTTACTAGTAATTTAGAAAAACTGTATGGTACATTAGCTGTGCAACAAGATGCAAGATTATGTTACATAAATAAATATGCCATAATTTAGCTTAACAGACGTATATCTGTTAAATTAGAAGTCACTTTAAAACTCTAGTATGAGTGCTTTTTCCCATGCTCCTAATGGAGTTTTAAAAAAAAGGAAACAACAAAAAAAGTAATTTTAGTGCATGGATTATGTAATGTAATACATTGTTTGGAATGAGTGTGGAGGAACATTATTATTATTATTATTATTATTATTATTATTATTAAAGACATAATATGTAGGCATACAGTAATATCCATAGGCTGCCCAAAGCTGAAAATTGGACACATCAGAAGTTGGCCTTATTTCACTTCCCTATGGTCCAATTCATATGGTCCTTTGTAAACCAGTCTTAGTTTGCCACCGTGTTTGAAGATCACTGGTTCTAGTTAAACATACTGCATACATAGACACAGTTCCATGAAAAGAAATGAGTTATAGTCCTGTTCAAAATTTAGTTTTTTTTTGGTAAGAAATACGAGATCATACGAGAATACGAGACTAACAACATGAATTTAATACAATTTAATCCAAAAAGAAAAGATTGAAAATAAGAGCAATATTAAGTACCCCTTACTGATTCCACAGGATTTTAGAGGATAGGTTGCAGCCAGGTCATCAGCCCTTGATTAACTGATCATTAGCAGGTGTGCAGTCCTCTATAGATGCAGAGACTTTGGCAATTTGCTAGTCTGGAGCATTTAGATGTGTGTAAACATAAGGCCAAAAGGGGAAGATATAGCAATTGTTGCTGCACATCAATCTGAAGAGGGGACTAAAAACATCTCCAAACAATTTCACAGTTGCGTCCCAGCAGATTCAGCCCAAGGTCAGACCATGACCTCAGAGAAATTCAGCAAAAACCCAACAGCTACATTTCAGACCCAACAGGCCTCATCAAGTCCATGACATCATAATTAGAAGAAGACTGAACAAGTATGGTTTGTTTGGAAGGGTGCCAGGAGAATGCCTCTTCTGTCTAAAACAGACATGGAAGCATATCTGAGGTTCATAAAACTGCATCTCAACAAACCACAAGGTATCTGGAACAATGACCTAAAAGTAGAGCTGTTTGGCCTTAATGCCCAGTGCTATTTTTGGCAAAACACCTCATACATGCTGTCAAGCATGGTGGTGGAGGAGCATTAATTTGTCCTGATTTTCAGGACCTAGGCACATTGTAATCACTGAGTTGACCATGCTAAAGGTTCGTCAAAATTAGGTGTGCGAGAGAACAATGATCTGAAGCACACCAGTGAATCTACATCAAAATGACTGAAAAATAAAAGAATCAAGGTTTTGGAATGTGAAAGTCCAGACCTCAATCCAACGGAAATGCTATAGCAGGACCTTAAAAAGAGCTGTGCTTAATGCCCCAAAACCTCAATGAACTGAAGGAATGTTTTAAGGAAGAACGGGGCAAAATGATTACTTAGACCCCTTTTTGCCTAAAGATCTGCAATAATTCTTGGTGCTCTAGAATGCAACAAATTACTGGAAACATTCCTTAGAGATTTTGGTCCATATGTCATGATGGCATCATGCAGTTGCTGCAGATTTGTTGTTTGATCATCCATGACCTGAAGCTCCAGTTCTGCCACATCCCAAAGGTGCTCTAATGGACTTAAATGCGATGACTGTGGAGGCCATTTGAGTACAGTGAGCTCATTGGTTTTCAGCTGAAACCAGTATGAGATAATTTACCTTTGTGACATGGCACATTATCCTCCTCAATATATAATATAAGAGATGAACATGGTCAGCAACAATACTCACGTATGTAGGCTGTGGCATTTAAATGATGTGCCATTGGTTTTAAAGGGCCCAAAGTATGCCAACAAAATATCTCCCACACCATTAAACTACCACCACCAGCCTTAGCTGTTGATAGGAGGCAGAAT
>JAAGKR010001824.1:92383-98590 GCA_011419295.1 Clarias macrocephalus
AATAAATGGACCAGCAATCCAAAGCAGGAACTTCAGGACTGTTTTGATTGTACCTGTTGCAACTAGCAACCTGGACTAACTGACTGAAACTCTGACATCTTACATCACTGTGTGTGTGTGTGCGCTGACTATGACCTTCTGTACAGTCAACAATAACAAAGCTATTGTTCACAGCCAGACTGAGACAACTTCATCAGACCAAGGAGGATGCCTAAAGAAGTGGGAATAGAGCCCTGCACAGACAAGGCAGAAAATCACTGGCAAAGGAGGATAGAGTGGTTTAAAGGAAGCTCAGATGAAAAGCAGAAAAACAGGTTCTCAGCAAACAATTCTGTGTCATTTTATAAAATGAATAAATTACAGGAACCCATCTCCCCCTTATTAGTCTAACAAAGACCTGGCTGATGACCTGGATGTCTTCTATGCTTCTATATCTTCTATTGCAGTTTTGAGAGGCACACATTTTCACCCCTCACCCATTCCAGCCCAATAACTGCTCCCATCAGACGTTGGCCCCCCAAATCTTCTTGGAAAGGCTGATATCTGTTTCAATAGCCCTTAGCCAGAGACTGATTTATTCCACAAGAACGCAGATATGGGGATATGGGGGGCAGGCTTGTTTACCTCCCAGCCTTGCAGCTGGTACCTAATTACTGTATACTGCTTGGTGACAGAGGTAACTGTGTTTAAACAATATGTCTAAGGTTGTCACCTTAGCCCAGGCCCAAACTCAAACTCGCAACCATATGGTCACAAGGTGAGTGTGCTAACTACTAGGCCAATGAGCCCAATACCCCTTGTCCTGTCTGATATTCACACTGCATTCAATATATATGGTAAAATGTTCGATTGTTATTCCAGACAGAGAAAAATAGAGAGCGGGAGGAAAAAACAAAAACGGGTCGAGGCAGTATCCCCACTCCCGTCTTAAATCTTGTGCCAACCCACTGGCTCCAATCTCAAATTAAGCCTTTAACATGTACCTGGAACTCCACTCCTGCTCCAAATGCTATCCCATTACAGAACTGAATAGCTACACGCCCGTCTGTCTGGCATCTGTGGTTATAAAGTCCTTTGTACGACTTCTGTTGGCCCACCTGAAGATCGTCATATGTCACCTGCTGGACCCGATGAAGTGCTGACTGTCCAGGGACAATACAAGGAATGTGCGCAATGCTTTCATTCCAGAAATCCTCTCCTTCAAAATTCCCTAGCTCACTGTATCCCCTGCAATCTGTCGGTGGATCACTGGAAGAAAACAGCAGGTGAGGCTGGAGGAAATCACTTTAGTATATATATAAACAGTAAGCACTGGTGCTCTTCAAGGACATGTCCTCTGCCTGCTGCTTTTCTACCTTTACATTAATGTCTTGAAATCCAATAGTCCAGCACTTAAACGCTTGAAGTTTCCAGATGAGTCAACCCAGTAGGTACATTTTTGGTTGGGAACATTACAGACAATGTAATGTCTGAAAATATAAACAGACAAAAAGAACTCCTCCAAGTGAAAAAAAAAAAAAAAAAAAAAAAAACCCTAAAACTGCTTAACATCCAAGATCTGCTCTTTGGAACCTGGATATTATGCAGTGTGGATGTTGTGTGAACCATATTACTATTTGCTATCCCTAAGCGAATGGATACAGCAGTTTTCTGCTCTGTACCAATGTGACAAGCCTAAATTGTTTTGTTGCTTTGTTGTGATTTACAGTAATATTCCCTAAAGACAATTACACACTACAACACATAGAAAATGCACAAGTACTCTGCATACAGGAAACATGTGATACATGCATTGTATACTGTCCTCCCTCCACATTTCCCCTTTCTGAAGTTTGACAGCAAGCTAAACTCCATCCACTACAAAGTAGAGAGACACAAGTTTCAAATCCAGCATTTATTACAACTCTACAATGGACCACAATGAAACTAAAGGAAAATATTGTATAATCACTAATTACTCAAATTATGATATTCAGGTTACAAGAATGGTATTAATTTTCCAGACTTAAATAAACTCAAATTAAAACATTTGTATTGAGAGGGCTTAAGATTTAACTTAATTAAACTTACAGCGATTGCTCTTTAAAATCTTCAAAAACAAGGATTGATGAGGATTGCCAAAAAAAGCATTCAATCTGAACAGCATACATCAGCACTGCGCTCAGCTAGTCACGTCCTGGTTAAAACATTATCTGCAGGTCCTTAAAGAGACCACTAGACCACTTACGCAAATAAATTAACTTAAATAATGTCAAGCAAAACAGAGCACATTGTGTTTAGGAAGTCGTTGTTTTCATCCTGGTGTCTAGTTGAGATTTCTGCATACTGTGTTATAAACTTGCATATGAATGGGCATTAAGCAGCTTAAATTGTATAAATCAGTGATGTATTCTTTTGTTTTGTGGTGTTATTTTCTTTATTTTAGGAGATTTTATTGAACATTACGCCAACATCAGTTTATTTTACATAATCTTTTTATTCAATGTCAGTTTTATCCATCATCGTCTTGATTTTTTTTTTGGTGGATGACATTGTAACTCATTCAAGATGGCGATATGACTGTTTTACTGATGGATGGTTAAACAGTTGGTACTCTAGTGCAGTGAGCACAGCCTGGAGCTAAACATGCCCAAAAATGATAGAAACAACAGTGGACCTTGGGAGATACCCTTCATCACTGATCCCCCTCAAAATGTCCAGAAGCCCAGACTCATCTCTGAAGACCTTCAAGTAAATGGAAATCGTTTCCCAAGTTGTGAAATGGGAGACCAACACCAACTTCATGCTGAAAAGGACCAAGCAGAATATGTACTTTCTGTGGCAACTGGGGAAGTCTGGTTTGCTACAGGAGCTTTATTCTACTTCTGCACTGCAGTCATCAAATCTGTCATGTGCGCATCCATCATGGTCTGGTTTGGAGCAGCCACAAAACAGGATAGAAACAGACTTGTAGCAAAAAGTAAGAACAACTCAAAAAAGAGAGATGGAGAGATTAGTCCTCCAATGCTGACCCTCCATGACTCCAAGAACCAGGAACCAGGCGAGGAATATCATTAGAGATTCCTGACACACCGGACACAACTGTTTTTTCAACTTATCCCCTCGGGCTGGCGTTGCATATCCTGTATTACGAAATTTCAACACACGCAAGCAGTTCTTTCCTCATGCAGTAACCCTAAAAAAGCTGACCAGGATTATCTGCTAACTGCTATGTCGGTTATAGAAACATCATCGTGGCTCTTCAGATACAAATAGTCATACATTGCATTTTACATTTCTTATTGGATGAACACTGTTTCACTTATTTCACTACCACTCAGACTTAAATGGTATGTATAATGACGTTATATAATTTGTAACACGCTTGCATATTGTGTATCTGTAACTATTATAAGAACTTAATTTCCATATTGGATGCACATTATTGCTGTTTGCACTATGCCAAATGCTGAAACATTAGATTTATTGTTATCTTTTATATAATCTGCATACTGCTTGGTTATTGTCTGTAAATATTATTTACACTGATTAACCATAACTATAAAACTTTCAAGGTCTATGGTTCCGCTTGTGCTGCAAGGGCAGCTTTGGCCTCTTCATGAGTGGCTCCTTGGACTTGTGGGGATGTGCTGTAGTGTCTGGCACTGAGATGTCAGTGGTGGATCCTTGGTGTACTATGGATTGAGGAGGAGTTTGGAGGCTCCATGCAATGGAGTTGTTTGTCCAGTGCATTCCATGCTTGATCAGATTGGGATCTGGGAAGGATGCTGGCTCAACAACTTTAAACTCTTTGCCTGCTTGGCACTGTGTGCAGCAGACTGTGATGCTGATACCTGTCTGCCATAGCCAGAGCTCACATTTTTGCCAGTTTGTGCTGCTTTGGTTTTTCTGTTGAATTCGTCCAGGAATAGCTTTATTCCACCTTTTGGTATCAACGGGCATAAGTCAGCCTTGAGTGGCCATGATCCTGTCACCAGTTTCTTGACATACTCTATAATGATTATTATAATCAGTGTTTTTCCAGTTTACCTGGCTGTGGCGTTAAGGTTATGGCTGATGAGTGTATATTGTCTGTACTGGATGTTATCTGTACTGCTAGACCTGCTACCAATGGGTAGAACCAAATTCATTATGTTTGTTCTCAATCTCAGTCAATATTTCTGATTATGATTCTAAAATGTATGTGATTTTCATTTATAGTTTAAATTGTTACAAAAATAAATAAATGAAATAATACAATTAAGTGCATCAAGATATTGTCGCTAAACAGTTAAAAAAAATTCAACAGTGCTACAGTATAGAAAATGAATGTAATGTAATGCAAAATGTACAGTGGCTTGGAATGCTTTAAAGCAGACATGCTTCTCTTCCTGAGGTTGCATTTAAATAGAATTAATCTTTTCTTTTCAGCCCCAAATAAGACCAAATTGTTTAATCGTTGAGAAATGAAAAATTGAAATGTGGCAGGTTATTGCCTTTGCTACCATGGAAAGTGCTTCCAGTTCCATCCCAATATCCAATTTGATTCGTCTCAGTAAGATTGCTGAGAAAGTGAAACACACCACTCATGGCTGCATACTTCATAGACTATAAATCAAAGCTGAACAACTATTAGTTGCTTCGAAACAAGGGTACAATATGTACATATCTCCTCTGAGAAAGGAATTTGTGTAGCATGTTTCATGTCAGCAGCTCTTGCAAATCAGTGCAGTGCTGCATGATGAACAGTATATGATGGCCAGTTGAGAGATAATAAATTGCAGGCAATTAACAAAGAACACATGGCTTAATGTCAGTTTAAATAAGGCCATGTTTCAAATATGAAGGCTTTGCTTGGGATACGAAACATTTTTCTTACTTATAGCTACTCAGTGTGACAGCCTGTCAAGTTGATGCATTGACGCTGCATCCGCTCTAAAATGTTTCAAAGCAGACACAAGTGAGCGAATTCCTGTGATGTTTTCCTCTTATATTTACAGGACAAATATGTTTGCCTTCATGCTGTCACTATCACATCTGTCAATACTTTGATTTGTCAGTTATGTTGCAATGTCAATGCACTTGTCAGTCCTATTTTCGTCTGGTGAATACGTTATTCAGAATGAAGAAACAATGTGCTCTATAAATAGATGAATACAGATACTAGTAGGAGCCATACTTTATTTTATATTCCTTTGTGTATATATTTATACTGTTTGGCTATAAATAAATAACTAGTCACTCAGGCTAAAATTTCATTGGACCGTCTTTCGCTTTGATTATGGCATGCATTCCACCTGGCAGTGATTCAACAATCTTATGCAACAACATAACATTTATTTCCTTCCTCCGAAGTTGCAATTTTTGGCTGAGATCTTGTATTAATGACAGGGGAGTCAAACCATTCCATAACGTCTATGCCAGCATATCCCAAAAAGCTTTCAGTGCTGGCCAATAGATGTGTAAAAAAAGATTTCTCATTCTTTCAGAACCACTATTTCTCAATCTGACATTAAATAAATCTTGGCATTGTCATCCCTGAAATACGTCTGTGCCATCAGCAAAGAAGAACAAGTTCACTGATGTCATAACCTGTTCATTCGTACATTTAAGACTTTAGCTGACTTCGTTTTACTGCTACATAATGATGCTGAGCCTAGACCTGACCAACTGAAGCAGCGTCATAACACTGTTATAATCATACAGTAACACTGCTTCCAGATGCTTGTAAAGTATGAAACCTTATGTTCTCCCCTTCTAACTCTGACACACTCATTGCTCTGGAATAGGGTCAATCTGGACTGGATATTTTTACAATGCTCCAAAGTCCAGTCTTTATGTTCCATAGCAAATTTAAACCTCCTTCTCTTAATTAGCCTCATTAACAAGTAGTTTTATTAACGCATCTGTTTAGTCCCAATCCTGTAAGTTGTCATTGTATTGTTGACATGCAGATGCTCTTAATTTTACAATATATATATATATATATATATATATATATAAATTAAAAATATAAAATATATGATTATTATTATTATTTAATTATTATTATTTATTTATTTATTTTTTACTCTGTTTAGTCCCAATCCAGTTGTCATTGTATTGTTGACATGGAGATGCTCTTAATTTTACTATATATATATATATATATATATATATAAATTAAAAATATAAAAAATATGATTATTATTATTTTTTATTATAATTTATTTATTTATTTATATATAT
>JAAGKR010001824.1:98747-112170 GCA_011419295.1 Clarias macrocephalus
TATATTTTTTTTTATTTTTTTTTTTTTTTTTTTTTTTTTTTACTATGGGAAAGCAGAGCAAAGCAGAGGCCGTTGTAGTTCAACTAAGCTTTTATTGTCAACCATATACTGTACAGTTCAGTACACAGTGAAACGAACAAACATTCCTCCAGGACCAAGGTGCTACAGTAGATATGACATACATTTACAACATAAATTCACAAAACTAACAAGCCGACTAACTAAGAACCTAATTAGCTGACTAGTTGCGACAAAACAGATCAATATTATAAATTTGAAGAAACTATCTAAGATAGACAGAACAGGACAACAAAGTGCATGTGCAAATGTGCAAGCAAGAACGACAACACGACATGACACGACGTGGCACGTTTCAATACTCTGTGGTAATGAGTTGAGTTAGTGGGATGAGAAACAGTAAACATTCCATTGTAGGTAGCAGCAAAGATAGGAACGAGTTTTTGTGCAAATAATAAATATTTGTGCAAAAGAGCAATTTCAGGTTGGTATGTACAATTGTTAGATGGTTGTTGATCAGTGTGTTTGTGTGTGTTGTGTTCAGTCCCAGTGTTATTGAGGTGATTTGAGTTTATCTGTGTGTGTGTGTGTGTGTGTGTGTGTGTGTGTGTGTGTGTGTGTGTGTGTGTGTGTGTGTGTGTGTGTGTGTGTGTGTGTGTGTGTGTGTGTGTGTGTGTGTGTGTGTGTGTGTGTGTGTATTGTGTTGTGTTGTGTTTGTGTGTGTGTTCATCAGTCCAGACCCTTTTGTTGAGGAAGGCTTGTGGAAAGAAGCTGTTACACAGTCTGGATGTGAGAGTCAGAATCCTATGGTACATTTTTCCAGATGGCAAGAGTAAGTTAGAGCTGTGTCTTGCTCAGGATGCTCTCGATAGTCCCTCTATAGAAGATGGTAAGGATCGGTGGTGGTGGTGGGTCTTCCTCAACCTTCTCAGTAAGAAAATACGTTGTTGGGGTTTCTAGTGGAAGGAGCTGGTGTTAAGGGACCAGGTGAGGTTCTCCTCCTCCAGGTGGACACCAAGGAATTTGGGGCTGTTGATGAGCTCCACAGAGGATCTGTTGATATTCGGGAGAGTGGTTGCTCCATGTCCTCCTGAAGTCAACAAGCATCTCTTTCGTTTTAGCAATGTTTAGAGACAGGTTGTTGTCTTTACACCAGTCCGTGTACAGTAAATGTCGACTCGTCGTTCCTGTACTATTAAGTGAACTAAGTAATAACAGGAACTAACTCAGCAACATTATATGTAAATGATAATGGATACGAAGCACATAATTTATTCATTTATATTAAAACCAAAGGTTCCAATCATTTAATAAATTGTTCTGGTATGCATGGAATAAAATTCTTAAGGACATGTTGTTCTTGAAAAGGAATTAATCACATCCTGGAAACAGTGCTTTGTGCCCTAAAACATGTATATCAAAGAAGGAACGCTAATGAAATCATGCAAGATATAGTATCTGGAGAGATCAAGTCTTCATTTTGGGCTCTGCATTTACAGTACAATGCATTTTGATAAGGAATGGTGAAAGGTCTCAGTGGAACTGTATGATAAGTTTTAAGGAGCAGGGCTATGCCTGAGGTGGGTCTCTAACCAAGCCACTGCCTTGTGTTCATTTTGTACAGGGAAGCTTTTTTGCCACCCTCAGTGGGTCAGAAGTAGCCTTAATCATCGATCAGGGGACCTGCATTCTTTGCCCTCTATCCATGTTGTGCACAGTGCTGCTTTTTAAAAGAAGTGCTGAAAAAAAAAAAAAAAAAAAACCTATGATGCCCTACATGGTCCTAGGAGGCAGTGGCAGCTTGTTCTGTTGCGACAGACGAGTTTTTACTGGATGTGTTTCTCTATAAAGAAATGCACCGCTGAGCTTAGCCAGGGGACAAAAATGTTTCAGTTGTATTTTCTTAATATACTTCAGTATTACTTTGTTGTATTTATACTATACAGTACTTTACTTGAGTGCTCTTGAAAAGCATATCTGACAAAAAAAAAGCACTGGAGCACAGCCGGAAAAGATATGTTATAGATCAGCAAAGAAAATGTTAAACAACATATTGAATTACTGTGTGTGTGTGTGTATGTGTGTGTGTGTGTGTGTGTGTGTGTGTGTGTGTGTGTGTGTGTGTGTGTGTGTGTGTGTGTGTATGCCATATCATTAACTCCACTGCCAGGTGACTTGAATAAAATTGATTTATCAATTATATACCAGAAAACTGGTGACAGGATCATAAACACCCAGGGCTCACTGGGCAGTAAAGAGGAGCCTGTCTTGTCTGATCCCACAGAAAAATTAATGTAGCACAAGTTGTTGAGAAATGAAAGGTACCGGAACACCTAGTACACCACAGCCCGACCATCAAAGAGTCCAAAGCTGCCCAAAGATACCTCCTGCACCATTCCCTCTTCCTGTTTGATCATATGTTTTTTTGTTTGTTTGTTTTTGTTTTGTTTTGTTTTTATGCTTTGCAATATCAAAAGTTTGTAAATTCCTTATCAATGCAGTTTTTTCAGGCAAATATGAACATCAAAGAGAGAGAGAGAGAGAGAGAGAGAGAGAGAGAGAGAGAGATACAAAGCCTTCTAACTCATCTGTGAATAATGCTGATATACAGTAAGAATGTTATTTTGCCTAATAATTCTGCAAATTTTTCAAATGCCAAAAAAGTAGAATAGTCTTGACTAGATGCATCAATCACTAACTTTAACATTAGCAAGCATTTCAAAAACCCAATGTCTAGAACAACAAGAGACAAAAAAAAAAAAAAAAAAAAAAAAAAAAAAAAAAAAAAAGGCTGCATTACAGGCTATCAGCTTAATGATGTTCTTCATTACACTTCATATACCCAGTGGCTGCCAAATGATTTGCAATTATGTCAGTTAAATGAAACTTTTATTTACAATTGCATTAATTTGTCCAATCAGCTGAGAATTATATGCAGACTATATTTGTGTGGTGGCCTGAGAAAACTCTTTACATAGTGACATGTTTGCATGAGTCAAAAATGATCTGCACTCTGGTTATATTAAAATTTCTGTTGACCACTTTTTTTTCTTATTAGCACTTTTTGTTCAAGCCTACTGTCTCCCCAGTTACTGCTGTGCAGGTGTGAACATGTTACATCAGTTTATTTGTAACTGCAGTGTGAGCAAATGTGGATGGCCCACTTGTGATTTGCACAAAAGAAAACCAGCATGCAGTGATTTTTTATTTATTTATTTATTTATTTTTTTATGATCTGAAGGTGTACTTGGTGCCAAAACAACTCAGAGAAGAGCATAATCGGAAGCGTTTCTGTATCTGCACTCAAAATTTGGACCAATATACAGTACAGACCAAAAGTTTGGACACACCTTCTCATTCAAAGAAGTTGAATTTGTATTATGGAAAGAAAAAAGCAGCTAAGTGAAGAAAAAAACGAGTGGCCATCATTACTTTAAGAAATGAAGGTCAGTCAGTCCGAAAAATTGGGAAAACTTTGAAAGTGTCCCCAAGCGCAGTCACAAAAACCATCAAGCGCTACAAAGAAACGGGCTCACATGCGGACCGCCCCAGGAAAGGAAGACCAAGAGTCACCTCTGCTGCGGAGGATAAGTTCATCCGAGTCACCAGCCTCAGAAATCGCAGGTTAACAGCAGCTCAGATCAGAGAGCAGGTCAATGGCACACAGAGTTCTAGCAGCAGACACGTCTCTAGAACAACTGTTAAGAGGAGACTGTGTGAATCAGGCCTTCATGGTAGAATATCCGCTAGGAAACCACTACTAAGGACAGGCAACAAGCAGAAGAGACGCGTTTGGGCTAAAGAACACAAGAAAGAACACAATAAAGAAAACTCTTTGAAGGAGAAGGTGTGTCCAAACTTTTGGTCTGTACTGTACAATACTAAGGAAGTTTAGAGAATCATTACTGGTGATGAGACACGGATTCACCACTACGAGCCTGAGAGTAAATGACGTCAGAGTATGGAACAGGAACATTCTCAATCACAGACCCAGAAAAAGTCAACCAACAGATGGAAAATGAATGTTTACAGTCTTCTGGGAATCCTAAGGGATCGAATTATCAGAAACAAATGTTCAACAATCAGTGGTGCTCATTACAGCGAGATGGTTATTGAAGAGCTGAAGCCTAAACACTAGCCCAGATTAAACACAGATGACTGTCCTCGAGTGTGTGACCTTACATGACAATGCACATCCTCACACTTCTGCCCACAATGGCGACATTCTGCAAAAACATCATTTTGAGGTGTTAAAGCATCCTCCCTATATTCCTGATCTCACTCCATCGGACATTCACCTGCCTGATTCCCTACGAGAATGCAAAAGCTTGTTGACCAATAGACAAAGTGTATTGAAAAGCAAAGAGATTATGTATTTTTTGATTAAAACTTAATTAAAATAAGTTCTACAGCAAGATTGCAGATAATTTTAGACTCCCCCTCGTATTTTGTTCTATACGATTGTAAGAGACTCGGAGAGCACCACAGACACACTGACACGAGGTGAGGTCTTTACCAAATATTGTGTTTTTATTAAATAATAAAAGCAAAAATAAATGGGCGAATAAACAAGAATAAAGAAGGTATAGGATAAGGTGTAAGTGTGTGTCAGAAGCAGTTTCCAGCGGGCATGGCAGCATGAGGCCGCTGAGCTGTGGCACCAGTTGGCCAAAGCTGTGTACATGAATGACGAGGCAATAATCGCCAGATCGCCAGCAGCAAATCCGTATTCAAGGCCAAACGGCCAATTACAGTTTTGTAGCAGCATCAGCAGGCCGGGGTTAAGAGTAAAGTCACCTATGTGGCTGTCGCAGGCCGGTAGCAGCAGCAGCAGCAGGGCGGAATTGACGCACAAAAGGCAAATGTCGTCCAGGATTTGGAGTGAAGGAGCCGGCATGGCTGTGCTCTGTAGAGACAGTGACAAACCGGAACTGGAGGCATAGAAGTTGAGACAGTAGGATGACATCTTAATCCAGCTGAATATCCAGAGATAGACGTAACTAGAGGTGGAAGTCCCATGGCAGTAGACACAGTTCATCCACAGCTGACCCTTAGCAAGTTGCCCATCGGCAAAGAACACACCTCAGCATCAAAGCCTGCAAGAGCATGCAAACACAATATGATACTCACAACACGCCATGCAACATCTCTCCCCATAATCTCTTTGATTTTTCTCCCATAACTGGTGCTGTCACTGCCTTTTATCCAGAAGCAGAAAATACACGGCCTTATGTGAAAATGTGCCGCCTGCCAGTTTGTTAAATGCAGTTCTTAAATACTCCTACAGGGACTTAGATGCATGCAAAAACATCAATGCTTTCACGGCCTCACACCTACAAAGTGAACGGCTCCTTTACTATAGGATAATTAGACTAATTGGCATTTCCAAATTGTCTGTAGTGTGTGAATGAGTTTGTGAGTGTGTGTGCCAAGTGATGGATTGGCACTCCATCCAGGGTATAACCTGTCGAGTGTCCATAGTCTCCTGGGCTATGCTCAAGGCCCCTGCGACCCTGTACACAGGATATGCTGTATACAGTAGAAGATGAATTCAAAAAAAGAGCTACAAGCGACTTGTCATGCTCTTTTTTGAACCAAGGCTTAGCCTACAGTCTTGAATTGAGAGCTATTGTAAAAGACAGATAAAACTGTGTGGGCTGGGGAAATCTTTCTATATTATACTTTTCTTATTTCTGGTGTCTATATTAGCACAGTTGGAATGGCATGGCAGACTATAACAAGCAAACTTTTGTCTAAAAACTGAATGTAACCTAATCTCTTTAGGGAACAAATATTATGACTTTACAAAATATGAATATAAATGACCTACTTTTTTTCCCCCTTATAATAAGCATCATACCTCCTAGTCCCAAATAACTTCATAATTTAAGTCACAGTTTTTTAGTTTTTTTTATATGCAAGAAACATCAGTACATCTTACACCAGCATAAAAATAGTCACGGATTAATCTTTAGTTTTATTTTGTTGGATAAATTTACAATTGTTTCCCCATTTAACCGCTACAATTTCTATAATGTGATATATGGCATACTTCGATTAGGGTATGTCTAATTATCTATGGCCTTCACCTCCATCGTCGAGGGTTCGATTCCCGCTTGGGGTCACTGTATTTGTGGAGCTTCCATGTTCTCTGGTTTTCCTCAGGTACTCTGATTTCTGTGTGAATAAGTGCGGGGGTATGTGTGTGTTTGCGTGTGAGCACTGTGATGGATTGGCACCATGTCCAGGATGTACACTGCCTCATGCCTAAAGTCTCCAGGGATAGGCTCCAGCCTTCCCATCACCCTGTATAGGATAATCGTTATGGAATGTGTTTCTACTAGCTTTTGAAGACTAGTAACTTAAGTAAGAAGGAATTAAAAAAAAAAAAAGTTTTTGATTATTTTGGTGAAATATTTTTTATATGTTTATATATTGATTATATTATATATATTTTATTATATACCGAAATATACTGGTTTTGCAAAGTTGATATGTTTTAAATGTTGACAGAAACGAGTGAATTTAATTAAAACCACAGTTTACCAGAGTTTTAGTTCGTTTCTCTTTTTTAACATCCCCATCAGATTGTATGTGCTAAGCTTTAACCCTTCAGGAAGTGAGTTACAAACCCTCTGTCCTTTACCATAAGCAAAGTGAACCAATCCATCAGTTAGTTTTCAACTGCAATTTCTCTTTCTCTGCATCTAGCTCTCAGCCAGTAAATATAATCTTAGCCTCCTTACTCCCACTCCTGCTCCATAAAAGGGAGCTATCCCATCAGATGCCATTCTTATCAGCATTTTTTCCCAGTATATCATTCAGTTTGCGGGCCCGAGGGACTGTGTCTCTTTTCCCTTTTATTAAATCAAGGCAGCAGCCTGACACTCGGGCAGGTTGCAGAGAGACTCAGCATGTATCCGGGCTGTAGAAAAGCTCAGACTGCTCTGCCAATACATCATAATACAATCTTCCCATACCAAGAGTAGCTTCCGGCTCCAACTACCAAATATGATGTTTGCAGTTACAGCGCAGGGTGAAAAAAATAAATAAATGCAGAGAATCAGCCTATGTCTGTTTGTTAGTTGTTTGTATGTCCATTTGTAAAGTTGAGGAGCTTCTTTTTGTTTGTTTGTTCATTTGTTTGTTTATTTGTTTGTTTATTTGAGTATGTCTTACACATTCAATATGGCAAAAAAAATTAATGTGATCATGCTTATGAGTTATTCTGTCTCTTGGAGATTGAGAAATGATTCTATACTCCTTGCATTATTATGAATTGAATACATGATTTTACCTTAAAAATCAATTGTATTGTGGATTTAATATAGAACAGTGTCAAGTAAAGGCAGAAGGCTGGATTGACACCTACATTATATTGATTGAAACATACCATACTGTGCAAAAGTCTTTATCCATCCCTGTTCTCTTCATATTTTGCTTACACAAAACCTGAGAACTCACCTTGAAGCAAAAAAAAAAAAAAAAAAGTTTTACTGGACTGAATAAATGAAGAATCTAATAAGAAAAATAACTGATTTTTTTTCTTCACTTGGCAATGTATTTAGGTTATGCAAACGCTAAGTTACTGCTGATGTGGGACAGTGGCTTAATGGTTAGCACTCTCCAGGATCTGGGTTCGATTCATGCCTCCGTGTGCATGGAGTTTGCATATTTTTCCTATATTTGGTGGGTTTCCGCTGATTTGCATGGGATGAAGTTTCATGAAATAGACTCATTAGAAATAAGCAGTATGGACAGTGTGTGAGTGAATGTTTGGATTATATTAGATTTTGAGCTTGTTTATGTCTGTCATACTTTTTCAACAGTGGGCGAAATGGGTAACTGCATTGAACATTAAATGGAGAAACTGTACCATATGTGTATATAGTACAAAAAGTGGTGACCCTTCCCTCACTTCATATTTTCCAAAGAAGCATTTTTTCTTGTATTTTTAATGTAGTTTTGTGGAATATTTCTCCAAGTTTTTAACTCTGATTTTCAGTCTAGTCTCTGGACCTGACCAGCTTCAGAGAAATGTTTTTAGTTTGTGAACCACACAGTGACCTATGAATCATTTAAGCACAAAAAATCATAACATACATAAATCTAAATTAAAGCACGAACCAGTAAGGAACAGGTGTGGATGGTGACATATGATTAGTGATACTGATGATGCTGTGGTTAGAAGAGATGAGAGGTGAAATGAGGTTGCTGTGATTGTTGCATGACCAACCATTTTTTTAAAGTGTTTATTTAGATACTTTGCAGTTTGTTGTAGTAAAACATTTGCTCCAATTTTTTTTATGTAATCTATATCATTTAATTTAATATAAAGAAATAACGGGAGTCTCAAGACTTTTACACAGTACTGTATATAAATTGCTACATTTATTCAAAATGGGCACTTTTATATCTACTAAAACCAAAAGTAATGTTTAACATTTATACCTCAATAATAAGTAATATATTATTATATATAAATAATGAACAAAATAGAATAAACATACAATATAATATTTATTCTACTTTCTTCAGCAGGCTATGGAGACTAAAACCACATATTCCTGTTCTTCCTGACAGGGGTGCTCTTTGAGGCCATCCACCCTAACTTTTGATATGTTATGTTTTCTATAATGCTTTTCTGCTCACCACGATTGCAAACACTGGATATTTCAATTGTTGTAGACAGCCAAATCTACAGCCAAAACCGAAAGAGAGTTTTGGTGGCCACAACATCCCTATTACAGTAAAGATTCTTATTGCCCCCTATCCTGATGTCTAATATGAATATTAAATTAACCTCTTAATCTTGTATCTGAATGTCTTTTTGCATTAAGCTGCTTCTACTGGAGGGAGTGACTGAATATTATAAGAACACTTATAAAACATTCATTTGTCATTCACAGTGCATCATGCACACTGATTCACACTACTAGTATGTGAATTAGAAAGGAACCAGAGAACCCAGTCGTACATGGAGAGAACTTGAGAAACTTCGCACACAGACCACCGCAAGCTCAGGAACAAACTCAGGACCTAGGGGCTATTTTGCCATTGTGCTGCTACATATTATTTTAAATTTTATATAAAAAAATAATAATCTTATCAAATTTAACGTCCATAATCCTAGCACTCAATACTGCATACCCTTCAGTATTTTTTTTTTAAACAATTTATTCATACTGTCTAGTGACACATTTTACATATAATGAAGAACCTAAAATTGGATAAGAAACATATTCGGTTGTCATAATGTTATTGCATCTTGAAAATGGGATGTGTGAATCCCAATACCGCATCTAGTCCCTTGGGCTTGTGTGAAACAATAACCGAAATATTGCTCTCCTCAGCAGGAACTGGAATCCTTTTACAGCCTGAACCAATAAATACACTTTCATTTGCTGTTATATATGCATACTCTAATTAATTACTGCGTGGTTCAATTCTTTAATGCAAAGGAATTGCTAATCTTGCAGTGTTGTCAATTAACTGGAATTAACTAGTGTCTTTTAGATTTCACTTTAAAGAAATACAGTCTTCTTGTGTTACTTTTAAGAATTTAAATTGGACAATGGGCATGAAAGCTGTCGTTTATGGACCGCTAATTAAGTACCAAGAGTCCAAGATAAATTCCAGCTCATGACAAGAACTTTTAATCGGAATAAATATTCATACAGCCCTATATATCGTGTTTCTTCTTTAAGATTTTAATTGAATTATGTTTTTTAGTGTACAGTATCCTGTGGTTATGTAACATTATCCATCCCTTCATCAATTATCTTATCCTGGGGAAGGGTGGAGGAAGCGCCAGTAAATCTAATCTACATCTTTAGACTGTAGGCGAAGTCGGAGTATCCAGAGGAAACCTACTGTACCAAGCACATGGTGAACATGTAAACTCCATATTCAATAATAACTGCTATATTGTACAGATATTCCTAATAATTAGCACGATGATAATGTGGGTGGCCTACCTCATAACTCCAGAAGCTAAGAAGCTTGGTTCAACTCTTGGTTCTTTGTGTGTTTTTCTCTCTTTGTTTATGTACATATGATTCCCTGCAAAATAATAAATAATAAAAATAAAAAAATCGAGCATCCCAGTATTGTTGCTTAGTGCAAAATATTCATGGGATAGGTTCTGAATCTAATAATACCTGACAAACAGAAATTGCTTAATGAAGATGAATAAATAGAATGAAGGGATAATTAAGGGAATTTCAGATTTCAAGATTAGAAAAATGTGAAAAATGTCTCTTAGCTACATAAAAGGGCTTTAATGTGGAAGCATTTATCCTGGTTGCTTAGGAAGTCTATCAAAGAACTAAAGGGTTTTAGAGTTTACCGCTTTTTATATAATGATGTGTACTTATCTGCTCCTGTTACAAATTCTTATTTTCAGCAAAGTTTTAATTTGTGTTCATTTCATTTATTTTAATTTTTTATATGCTGTGATGTGCCCGCGTCTTTGTTTCCGTGGAATTTATTTGCACACCCATAAGCTTATTTAAAAAAATAAAAAAATAAAAACACCATCTGTCAAATTTTGGATTTGGAATTTTGAAGTAACTATTTATTTTATGATATAAAAAAATTAATTTTCCCATATAAATTTTAAATTAGCATATCGTCTCTTCCTGTTGGCCGATAACTTAAACTTTGAAATTCAAATGACTGTAATTCAGTAGTTTTTACATGATGCATGCACAAACAAACAGATGGACAAAAATTCCAAAACACATCTATTACTCATCTTATGTCCCTCCAAATATTTTTCACAAATATCTTCAATGTGCACACACGCCAACTTTACAGATTTATTATATGTATAGATAAGTAAACTTTATAACCAAACCCATTTTTCCTAATTTCTGTGTTCTGCCATAGACTCTCCATTTAAAAAAAATATATATATAGATATAGATTATAGGTCTTATTTGATGATGCTGTCTGTACATGAATCTACAATATTTCCTTACTAAAAGACAGCCTAACACACTTACAGAACACATTGCAGGTTGTATAAAATAGTTTATGGATGTTACATTTATGGAACATTTTGTAAAGAGAAAAACATTTTCTTTTTTTCAGTCCCGGGTAATGTCTGCTGCATAACATTTTTAATATATTCTGTGCTTGTAACTATTAGTTTCTGATTGGGCAATATAGTGACTGTTGTATTGACTTCTCAGCCATCTTCAGCATTGTTGCTGAATTGGTACTGTATACCTTAATTTTAGATTTAAAACATTAAATTTTTTGTATTGTTGTTAATATAATTATACGATAATACTATAATAATATGATAATACTATAATAAAACAATATAATACTATAGTAATAAACAAATAAAAATCATTTGTTTGTTTGCTTGTTGTTGTATTTTTTTTTCATATTGGAGTGCCACAAATTATATACGTTTTTCAAATTCAAATTGTACTTGTCATATACACAGTCATACACAGTACAATATGTAGTAAAATGTTTTTTTTTTTATGTGACATGGTTACATACAGTACATAAATAGATGTTGAGATAAAGTCACAGATTCCAAAGAGACTATTGCATTGCATTTTCTTTAATTGTAATCCAAGTCCTTGACATTGTCTGTCCATTTATTTTCTTTGGGAAATCCCCAGTGCCAACTTAAGGGTTGTCCTATAACTTATATTAACCTGAAGTTAGAGGCCTGAGGGATTCTTATTTTGTCATTAAATTAGAATGAATGTATACTTCAAAAGGTATTGCAAGTGCTTTTCTTTTTAAAACAAACATCCTAGTTTTAGGGTTCTGTCACTTCAGAACCTAAGCACTGCTAACTCCACTTTCTCTAATAATACACGGATTGCTTTACACTAATTTCATTACCCTAGTTTTATATTATGCTTTTAATCGATTACTATCTTAAAAGCTGTGCTGAAAGCTCTGGTCACTCTAAGGCTCTAGCTACATTAAGCTATAAGTGTGTATACACGAGTGTGTGTGTGTGTGTGTGTGTGTGTGTGTGTGTGTGTGTGTGTGTGTGTGTGTGTGTGTGTGTGTGTGTGTGTGTGTGCGTTTTAATCGCTAGAAATGATCTATCTAAAATTTTTAAACATTTTAAATTGAAAACATTTTGGTTTATAAAAGAAATAAAATGTCTTTTAAAAATAAATCTGACACAGCTTCGGCATGACACAGTCAGATCTGAGACTTTATACCAGAGTAACAATAAGAGTTCAGGAAGTTAAAGCGCTTAAAATCAAGTTGTCCAATAGATAATTAGTGCTAGCTTAAGGACATGAAACTAAAGGCATTTGATCCCTGATTTATACTTGCTTTTGACAATGTGTGTGCATAAGTTTTAATGACTAAAAAAAAAGTTTAACTTAATGGCTTTGAAGAAAGTTCAGAAGGACATGCAAGAGTAAACAGATTATAGAATGCAAAACAATAGGAACACAAAAATAACACACATTATGCACGGCTTTGCAAACTGAGTAAGTAAGAATTGTGTAAATATACAGTACATTGCCAAAAGTGAGCCATGAAACACGCTGCAGGTGTAAGTAATCAGGGGAATGAATATTTGGGATGCACTGCCAGAGACACAGTCATGACAAATAAGGGCACCTGTTGCATTACATTAGATGCCAACAGGTTTTGATATTGTCTGACTAATAGCTCATTTTATCTGCTGTGTTTAAGAAATCTTGCAAAACCTTGAAATCTATAATGAAAATGCTAACTCAAAAGTTTTATTTGAAAATTTAAAATAAGAGAAAATTTGGTGCTCCCGAGTTGTGCAGTCACTCACCCTATCATCCAGAGATTGTGAATTCGATCCCTGTAGCCTTCTGCAGCTGGGGGACTTGGAGATAGCCGATTGGTTGAGCTCTCTCAGACGGGTGGGATGGGAGACACTCTCACATAAATTGCAGATTTAAGCCAATCATGGGCGTCTGTGAGCTCACGATGGCCGAAATAGCGGATAGAGCTGTACTTCGAGTGTGTTAAAATGGTGTCATAAGCTCAAAAAAGATGCGGATGGCTGGCATCACATGACTTGGAGGAAACAAGTCATGAGAGGAAAAAGTAATAAAACAGAGAAATTTTTTTAAATTTCATAGTATTTTTATATCCACTTGTTGCTATAGAAGAGCACAACGGCTGGCACACATGCTACAAGTTTGTGGGGAAGCCACATGATCCATTTTGGGACAAATACACTGGGGTATCATTCAACCAAAGAGACAGAGACAAAATCACAAATGTCCTATATAATTGATTGCATATACTTAAATAAAGACTTCTGCAAAATCTTCAATGGTTAATATTCAAGATATTAAATTCATACTTTCTTTTTTTACTTTTACCCTGTGAGGCCCACAGTTGTAATATTACAACATAAATTTTAAGCTCT
>JAAGKR010001825.1:0-112121 GCA_011419295.1 Clarias macrocephalus
GTCTCGGCTGTGGAGAACTTTCAGGCTACAGAGCACTTCTTTTACAATTTTCTTCAGGACCTCTTGCTGCTGAGAACTGTCTTCTGGCAAATGCTCTTGGATGTATTCCTCCAAGGTGTATTCACAAAGTTGAAGCACAAGATATCCAAAATTGTCGTCCTCTGCAAAGTCCACATATTGAATAATACAATCTCTTCCAAGTTGAGGAATCCGTAGACATTGCTCTTCATTTTTGAGGTCTTGATATTCAGACCTGTACATTCGTTTGACAGCTACTTCAGTGCCATCATCTTTCAGGCCAAGGAAAACCCTTGTTCCATCACTTCCTTTAGCTATCTCGAATTCAGGGCTATTGCCAATTGTGAGGTTCCCCAGGCGATAAATCATACTCACATCAATGCTAGCAAGTTTCTCTAGCTTGGGCTTCCAACGCTTGCTGACTGGGAACCAGTTTCTTTTCATTGGCAAACCCTCAGTGTGCACTGCACATGGACGCACAGTGGAAACTGACTCCTCAACTGAAGTCTTTGCAATGTCCAAATCAAGATTTGATTCTTGTACAGCATCATCTTTTGAGTTTGTCTCTTGTTTATTGTCTTTCTTCTTTTTTTTCTTCTTTTTCTTCTTCTTTGATGTGTTTTTTTCGCCTGCTTCATTTAACCTATCTACTGTGCTTTGGGGACATCTGAGATTTGTGTCCAGTCTTCGCAGTTTCTCTTTAATTACATTATCTGTTCCTATATCTACATTAAAGAGAACCCTATCCGGCACTGAAGTTAATCCACATATATGAATGTACTCTGGGACAAACTCATATAGAGCAGCAAACAAACTGAAAGCACAAATGCTGGCATTAATTGAGCAGTTTGGATCAGTGAGAGGCATAAGTGCATTGCATAACTCCTCAAGAACAGCAGAGTTAACATCATCAACAGTGGACTTTTGCTTCTCCATAGTTACACAGAGAGTACTAAGTATTATGGGATTGAACACATTTCCCTCCATTCTATTTGTGGGCTGTAAACAGTTGGTCAGAATGGGCACAATCCCATTCAGTATTTGAGAGGATATTTCTTTCATTATGTTAATTACAGCATGTAAGGTAGTCAGTGCCCTTATCCTATGTTCATGAGCAATTCTGGGAAAGCGTTCGATAAATCCATTGATGTAGGTGTCTGCTTTATTGGAGTCTTTCAACCACTTAATGCTAGATTGACTATACTGTACTGCTGATGGAACCCCTACATTAAAATATAGTTCAAAAAGCGCAAGATGGTTAAAAGGATGTTCCTCAAGAAAATGTTCCCTACATAAGTTAAAAACCTCTGGCTCAGATTTTTTGAGAACAGCTGCAGTGAAATTGAAAAACATTCTACACTTTTCTACAGCTTCGTTTCCTGTAGGTAACTTATTAAAAAGTTCCTCTACTTTTTTATCTAAATCTCGATTTAGCCCATATTGTTTTTCAGGATCAGCACCAGCATCTATAAGTGCTTTGAACATGTCCGCTCTGTCGTTGTGGGCAGCGAACTGTAATGGAGTAAACATTTGTTGTTGATGACCATTTGGATCAGCTTTCGCAGCAATTAATCTTCTCACAATATTCAGTGGAACTCCAGGTGTATTTGCAGCATAGTGCAGAGATGTTCGGCCATTTGTGGACAGTATGTTGGGATCTGCGTTTTCTCTCAGTAGAAAGTTACAAATCTCTTCATTCCCACGTGCAACTGCTGCTGTCAGTAGGGTAACATCATCATTCCACTCTGCACAAGGGTACAGTCCATTAATATTTATCTCCCTAACTAATTTCTTAAATTTCTTAAATTTGCCATCAATAAGGCATTGTATTAATGGATTTGTTTTCCTTGGCTCAACTTGTACAGGAACTTGTATAGGAACTGGTAGAGGAATTTGAACAGGAATTCCAACAGGAATAGAAAATTGTGCTTGGAATGCCATTGATCCTCATATGTTCTGTTGAGGTAAATTATGGTGACATGTTATTACTTTCTCACCTCATTGTACCATCACACATTTTACATAGCCTGATTAGTTCACAAAAAATTTAAGATTATGACTAACATTTACTTAAAAAAAAAAAAAAAACCTAGTTATTACAACTGTCTGGATTTAATGCTTTTGTCAAAATTGAAAAAGGTTCCTAACTTTTCAAATGATTTCCAAGTGAAACGATTTCTGAATGTAAAACAGTTTGACACCTGGTGTGTGTGTGTGGGGTGGGGTCGATTTTCAGACCTTCTCATTTTGGTAAATTATTATTCTCTGACACACAACATTGTTTATAACAAAGCATTTCATTTGCAAACCACTAAACAACATAGGCGCCAGCTTTCCAACAGTAGCAAAGAGGACAAGTAGGGATGAGCCAATAACAACGTTTCCTTTTGTCGTGTTATTAAAGACACTTCCTGTTCAAAACAACAGGCTGACAAGACTTTTCAGTGGGTTTTTGGTGACTGTTGAAGCCAAGAAAAAAAAACATTTACACATTTTTTTATTACCGCTAAATCTTCCCCAAGATGGCGCTACTGATGGCAGCCTCAGCACAACGCTCTCTAGTATGTTCTTTGTTTTGTTTATTGTCTGTGTTTGGTAACCCTGCGCATAGTGTCTCGTCTATAACAAATGTACATTGAAATAGGGCATTATACTATTTTGATGTAATGCAAATACTATAATATTATATACTTAAAAGAACTATATGAAATACTGTAGTGTAAGCATTGTGGTGGAGTGTACAGTAGTTGTAGTTCCGCAAGTTTGTGTTGAAGAGACATCTTAACTTCTATACCACTTTATCCTGTGGTCGCAGGAGCCTATCCCAGAAAACTAAGGGCATGAGGCAGAGTACACCCTGTACACGGTGCAAATCCATCGCAGGGCACACACACATTCACACACTACGAGCAATTTGAGACTACCAATTAGCCTAATCTGCATGTCTTTGTACTTTGGGAGGAAGATGGAGTACCTACCAGGCACATAGAGAACATGCAAACTCGATGCTCACAGACCTGAGGTGGGAATCAAACCCAGACCCTGAATGTGCAAGGCGACAGTGCTAATCCCTAAGGCACCCTGTGTGTGTAGATGTTGCATTTTTTTTTTGTTTTTTTTTTGTTCTGTTTCTGTCCTCTATTACTATATGTCATAAACCTTAGAGGACAACTGAAAGCACATTATACAACATGATAATGTGCTGTCTTTGAGTATAAAACTAAAATTGAAACTGATAGAAGCTGACAATGCTGTAAACTACAGTTTCTATATTGCTTTTATGTTTTTCATGATCAACAATCATTTGGATTAAAAAGCTTTGATGTCCACCACTTTTCTCCTTTAATCTAATTTGCTGCCCCTGTGGGCCACAATGACGCAGACTCTGCTTCTTGCTTCATTTAAAAAAATAATAATAATAATTTAAATGGAGTTATCTCAATTTGATGTCAAATTGTTGACTTGTATATTGGTACAAATTACAAGTGATTTAAATTATTTGATCTATAAGAAGATTTAGTAGGAAAATTTAGGAATAGGAATAATTTGTTAGCGTCACCTATGGAAAATATTTCAACAAACAGTTGTGTTCATGGTAGTATATTTTTTGTGTTCTATATGTTGAATTTAGATCAACCTTAAAGCACAGTCTTTTCAAACATCTTAATTCAGTCGATGAAATAAAGAATAAAAAATAACCAGGAAGTAATATGAATTTGTTATCATCAGGTATAATGATGCTAAGTTTGTTAATCATTATGTAAACCTAGTGTAAATAATGCCTTGCCCATAAAGCTAGACTTTGGCCACAGTCTAAGTGGACGAATTACTAACATAATAGAGACAGATTTAGCTGCTGGTAATTCATCCAAGATTGTCATTAATAAACTTTCTATAAACTTTGTTAATATTTCTAAAGATTAATATCTTCACAATATTTTCCGTTGTTCTGTGTGACAGAACTTAACAGTTGAGTTCTTTCTTTCGTTGTCAGGCAAATACAATCCCTGTTCGTTAATCGGAGAGTGAATCAAAGATCAGGAATCGCAAAAGTACATCGGATTAAGTTTTGTCATAAAACGACTCCAACATATTAAAATTAAATTGTATGACTTTAGCACTGTTACTTCAGCTGTGAAAATATTAAGGAATCCCAGTAAAAATATTCAGTTTAGCTTTTTAATTAATACCCATTGGTGCAGGTGTTTGTTTACAATGAGCAAGTAGCATATTAGTGACTTATTTTAAAGTAGACTATTAAATCTGGCACATAACTGTGCATAGCATCGGTTTTATTCAACATGTTGATTTCACTTATGGTGCAGGTTAAACTTCAGGCAGATATACAAGAACTGTACTACAAAAGATTCATTAAATTATGTTCAGCAGTCAGTTTAAAACGCACCCACAATTTGACACATACGCAGTACGCTGTCAAAACCTCCAGTTCATAATCTGCCACAAAACTGCTCATAACCTCCCTTCTACTCAACATTTTGTTTTCATTTATGGCGCAAGGTTTAGCTTTCGTAGTCTGTTTGCATTTCTGGTAGTAAGCCTTGCTGTGTTGCGTGTTGTGTGAGGATTTGGGCGTTTTGGAGGTGCATTACGTTCACTTTTTCTTCTGCATACTCTGTGTATTTATGGTAAACTCTCATGTTGATTGGCTCCTTTTCCCCGATGGAAAAAAGCACTATAATAGTTTTTTGGGGGGTTTTTTGCTTATGCATGCACGCTATAATATTCGTCCAAAAAAGCACTGGATGCTGTGACATAATCTGGCCCACAAGCGCTCATGACGTCCCTTCTAATCAAGGTTTTGATTTAATTTATGGTGCAGATTTAACTTCAGGCAAATCTCAAAGGACTGGATAAGTTTCATTTAATTCTGTCTAGGAAGTTTTTTTATGTGATGCTATGACAAACTCGGCTTAACAGACAGACATTTTCTGAGTCTGGTTTCGGGATATCATTGAGTGAGTTCTAACCAATGTAGGGACAAAACCTTTCCTTAATTTATATAGATTTAATACAGAGTCCCTAAAGGGACATGGATGGAAAAAAAATCAGAGGAAGAATACGAAAAAAAACGGGACATGGGTGGCAAAAAATTGAGGGAAAAATAAAAAAGGAGAAGAAAAAACGGGACCCCAGTCAAGTTTTGCGAGATCTCGTGAACATTTTGCGAGATCTCTCAAAACTTTACTCTCAGTGACATCAATTCAGTTCAGCAGGTGGGAGTAATGAGAAACCATTACCGGGAAGGGGCGTGTTAAGAGCTGGCTGGCAACTGCTAAAAAATAAAGGAAGAATAAAGGAATAAAGGAATAAAGGAAGAAGAAGCAAACGGGAACGATGATACACGGATTACAGTTACACGTGAGTTGTTAAACAGACATGGAGAGAATTACTGAGTAGAATTCTGAGTAGCTTCATTTTACTCTCGGCATGGCCTAAAATATAAAGACATTCAGTTTGTACTCGGAGCTTGCCCTTTCCGTATTTCAGCGATGGAAGATTGACCCGGAAGTATGACTCACGTGGTCTCGGTTTTCCCATCCCATGTCCAACCCCCCCAGATTTATTGATTTTTCCTCGCCAATTTTTTCTTCATTCAACGGATTTTTCCCCTCATCCATGTGCCTTTAGGGGCTCCGTAATATAACACACAAAACAACACGTTACATATTGTTCATAATTGTATTCGAAAAAGGTTTCTTACAAAAATAATTTTAATCGTTTAAATTTTAAAGTTAGTTCAAACCATGTACGTAAATGTATTATTTTAAGATGGCTCTGGTGTTTCCAGATGTGTATGAAGCCAGATTAGTTTGATTGTGTCCTCTATCAGTTTATAACTTATTATAAAGCTTCGCAAACTAAAAAAAAAATCAATGATTTAATGCCACTCACTTTTTAAAATTATAATTAAGAACTGTAAAAAAAATAATAATAATAATAATAATAACTTGATTGATGCATCAATCAAAACAAGTTCCTAGTTTAAGCTATTTTGTGCAGAGGTGGACAGCCTGACATCTGTTCCATCGATTAACTAAACCATCTGTAACCATCTGGTTCTAATTATCACAACCCTTAAACGAGAATTAATTTGTGACATCCCCCGTTTTGTGCGCAGTGAGAACGATAATACTGTACATGCCACATGTTGTCCTAATACTTTTGTCTACTTTCGTTTTCTCAAACTGCTCCCAGTTTCCAACTGTTTACAAAAAATATATACAGTATATAATAAAAAAAATTATATAATAAAAAATGATACCTGAAATGACATAGATAAGCCGAGCGAAAACAGTAATATGAGGTCGCCTCCCTTACTTAGGCTTAACGTTATTCATTATGTGTCCTTACACAAAAACCGACATTATTTAAACAGTCATGATTATAAAATGATTTATACTAAACATACTTGTGTATTTTTGAGTGCAGAGTGTGTCACCGCGGGAGGATCGACAAGGACAGCACTGCAGACTAGCCGCTTGTGTTTGTGGTGTTTCCTTTAGAGCGGATGAAGCGCAGATTACTGGGCGGAGTTTCATCCGGCAGAACAGCGCAAACCGGAAGCGCGAGGAAAGATGAGCTGAATGCGACTGTCAGAAACCCTGTAATCGTTTTTATAAAGTTACTTCAGATGTAGCACTGAAATGTAAATTATACTTTACCCGCTAAATGTTTTCCCCCTTAGTTTGTTTAAGTGAATGTTTGTATGAATGTGTGCACTTTCATAATCATCGAAAATGTTGGAACATGTGACCGACTGTATTTAGTTGTTTCCCAAATATGCCACAGGTCTGAATGTTTTCTCTTGGTTTAAGCTTAATTTGTGAAGTCTATTATTATTATTATTATTATTATTATTATTATTATTATTATTATAAATTTTATTTCTATACCGCGTTTAACAATGGTCATTGTCTCAAAGCATCTTCACAAAATGTATGGAAGTGCGCATGAGTGAAAAAAAAATGTGTTTAGATAATTAATTAAACATGGAGGTCAGTGATTTATATATAGGAGAAAATAAAACAGTTTTATTTTGAAGCTGAAGCTAATATATCAATACAATCCGTGATGGGAATTCCGGCTATTTTTGGAGAGTTGGTTCTTTCGGCTCCCAAGTGACTCCTCACTATATATATATATATTTTGTTTCTTACATGAATTTATTATCAAAGATTATGTAAAATGATGTGTAAATTAAATTACTAATGTAAAAAAAATACATGAAATGTTGATCATTTATATGGCTTATTATACTCAACATGGGGCAGCATTAGGGCCAACATGACATAAAAAAAAAGAGTTGGATGGGGAGGGGCAGGGAATTTCTGAGTTTAAAATTCCTTTTTTATTTCTTCCTTGACAGAAAAAAAAACTCGAAACGTTCAAGTTTTTTTCTTGAAACTTTCGAGTTTTTTCTAAATATTTTCGATTTTTTTGTTGTTGTTGAAAATTTCTGTTTTCTCTGAAATTTTCGCAACTTTTCCATCATCTCGTCTGTGTACTGCCTGGTCTCTCGGCTCCCTTCTACTTGTTTCTCTGTCTCTGTGTCTGTAACCCCACCTTCCCCTCCTGCTCAGTGCAGACACACATACACACAAACACACACACAAACACACCACATGTAGTTAACCAATCACGTGTGTGTGTGTGGGGAGGGGGGGGGGGGTCATGACATTGCCAGCAACCTCCTCCCAGCAAGAATAAAGATGTAAAGGTGTCACAATCCAGCACTGGGAAAAGACTGTGAGATCAGGAATTACTGCGATACCATAAGATACAAACAACTCATCAGCAACAAGAATCAGAAAGCCAGCTCGCAAAGAAATTCAAAAAAAGTTTTGGAACAAAATTAACCTGTTCCAAGTTGAAGGAATGCCGAATGTGTGGAGAAAGAAAGGATGTTCATATAGTACATACAGTACAATACTGTAACATTACAGTACATACAATAACACACAGTAATGTGAAAAAGTTTCTGCCACTTCCTGATTTTATTTTTTGTTGTTGTTGCATATTTGTCACACTTAAATAATTGAGATCATCAAATTTTGACAAAACTTTAATATTACACAAAGATAACCTGAGTAAATACAAAATGTAGTTCTAAATTATTATTTCATTTATTAAAGGAAAAAAGCTGTGCCCTATATGGAAAAGTAATTGCCTTAAATTTAATCTTCTAAATCTTTTCTCACCCTTGGCGGAAACAACTGCAGTCAAGTGTTTACGATAACTGGCAATGAGTGTTTCACATCTGTGGATGAATTTTGGCCCACTCTTCTTTGCAGATTGTTTTAATTCAGCCACATTGGGGGGATTTCGAAGACGAACGGCGAGTTTAACTAGACCACTCCAAAACCTTTTTGTTTTTTGAGCCATTCAGAGGTGGACTAATAAAAAAAATCAGGAAGGAGGCAAATACTTTACACCACTGTACAAGCTAATTGGTCATGGTGGAGGTAGTGTAATGGCATGGGCTTGCATGTCTGCTTCTGAAATAGACTCACAAAAATAAAAGCAATTAAAAGGTAGTTCAATGGTATTTCATTTTAATATCATACTTCTTACAATAGTGTAATTCATACTGATCTAGATCGTGTTCACAATGTAGATATTCAGCACTAGATGAATGAAGATACTAAAATGCCTGATCTACTGTTTTAAAGTGTATGAATGTGAAGTGCAAATGATTAAACGAAATACAATGCTGTTGCTAGGTGGGAGAGTGCAGTGGTTTAAAAAAAATCTGATAAAAATATATATTCGCATATTTTTGAGTATTTGCATAAAATGTGGTGTTTTATCATAATTTAATTGACATTTCAGTTTTATTTTAAAAAAATTACATACATTCAAACACAAAAGCTATATTGCAGAAATCCGCATAAAAATAAATGACATGGAAAATGTTCAACAAATGTATGCATATGTATTTTTAAAAATAAATGTTACATCTTTATTCTTATAAGCTATGAAACTAGGAAGTTTTACATGAAACACTTATTTTCGATGTGTTTGACATTCAGTATTTTTACATAAATACCTCAAAATTAAAATCAAAAGGCGGAATAGTTTGTCAAAAAGTTTACAGAGAAAGATCAATAAGTAATCAGACAGCAAATGCATTGTTTAAACTTTGTGCTTTTAAGATTTCCCTGTAAATTTTGTTGGTGTCAAATTATTTCACTTGTATCTCAGCTCAGAGATGACATTAGTAGTAGAAACCCTAATGTAAGCAGTAACTTGTCGTAATTGTAAAAGACATTCAAATGTCTGGAGGAAGACACATACTGATGGTATCGGTCATCACTTTAAGATCATATCATGTATAATTACATAAAAAAAGGGCTAATCATATCCTAATATTCACTGTGTTCTAAAATAACTACCATCATTACTGTTATGAGAATTACTATTAATATTATCTTTATTATATATTATTATTATTACTGTTATTGGAAAGAGCATTAACACTGCCCTCTAAGGGATAAACATGGCACTACAATTTAGTGAGTGTTGAACTAGGAATGAATAAGGTACAATAGCTTTATTATGGAGATGGAAGTCATAATAATAATAAAAATTCTATCCCTCTATTATATAATGTACAATAAACATTCACACCAGCACTTAATATTTAGTGGCTTCAGGACGGGTGAGGTAAGCCATTTCCAACTATCAGGCCCATACATGGTATTTGGTTGGAACAAATTTATTCATATATTCACAATGTATTCATTATTTCTTTTTCCTATGAGGTACTTAGAGCACTTTACGTGTGTTAGAGACACATATTAGATATGGGTTATCAAGGGTTAAAAGTTGTTGTCCTAGATGGCTCTCTCTTTTTCTGTAGAATATACCTCATGCTACGGTATAACTCTGCTGATTAAAAAATCCAGGGGGAATTTATTGTATTGCCTCCACTCCACTGATTATTTTTCCATTAGACATGACAACAAGCTGAGAAACATATTGAAGAAAAATACTTGTCAATGCAGAAATGTAGGAATTTTGAATGATAACTAGAACAAAAATGCTTTTGGATTTACTGGATGAAAATCTTCCATTCCAAGATATTTCCTTGAGTTCTTCTTTTTTGTGTGTGTGTGTGTGTGTGTGTGTGTGTGTGTGTGTGTGTGTGTGTGTGTGTGTGTGTGTGTGTGTATCATTTACACACAATATACATTGAATTTGCTATAAAACATACATTTGCAAAATAGAATGAAATCTATGATACAACAAACTTAATTTGTGTTTTAGCTGACTATGTACATTTATATATATACTTCTGCATTATGTATGTAACTGCTTTTGAATAGTCATCTCCTATATTCAGAAAAAGAATGTATGCTTGTAGTAATCATTCAAGAATATGTAAATTAATCATCAGCTATGACAGATATTGGGGAATTGAATGTTACAGACTTTGGCACCGGTATATCTTTACATTTCTGTATTTTTCAGCATGCCTGGACTGAAATCATGTTTGCAACAGTATCATGCAGGGGCAAGACGATTGCTGAGGAACATCCTCAAAGATGCTGTTGGTGTTAGCTATGCAGATGAGATGAGTACAATGGGGCAGGGCTCCATGAATTTTTTCAGATTTTCAGATGGGTGGAAATACATCTCTGGTTAAGATGTATAAAGTAACTAAATGCTTAATTGCAGAGGAGTGGAAAAACATCATACAAATGCATGAACTACCATGCACATGAATTTACATTACATACCGTATCTGATACTACAAATTATTCACAGCCGTTATTTTTTAACCCCTTCTTGGAAAAGTGGAAGACATTGTAGGATGCTGAAATGCTTCCATTCAACATTTTTGTCTATAAGACCTCAAAGGCTCAGATCAATAATAATATGCTCAAATATCTGCGTGCTCCCCTTGAAGCTGGAAGCGAAGATGAAGTCCCTGCGATATGTGGAGACCATGGTAAAAGAGCGTGGGGCCTGAATGTAGACCTCCTTAAAGCGTTCAAAGACCTTGTCCTCTGGATTCCACAGGTAGACCTGTGAGAACGTGTAGTCACTACCTAAAGCCAGATAATGTCGTTCTTTAATGGAAAATGGCTGAAGGATCATGGAACCTCTTGAGGGAAGGGCCTGAATCTCAGAGAAATGTTTGGCAGTCCAGTGTAGGACTTTGGAGTCACCAATATATCGCGTCATAGCCAGATACAGGTCCTCTATAATCCAGAACGCTTTAACAGCAACTACATCCTCCATGTTGGGGATTTCACCCTGCAACACAAACTTCTGTGCACTCTTGCTCCACTGGTAGATGACTGGAACTTGAGAACGACTGGCCAGAATGAGGTGGGCCTTGCCATCCAGGTTCACAAACTCTGCATCAGTATCACGGAACCACTCATGCAGTGATTGGTAGGAGTAGAAGCCTTTGTCATTCCATTTATAGAGGGTTGAAAGACCAGCCTTAGAGCTGTCAGCAATGATGAAGAACCATTCATCACCAATTTGGAAGGTCTCTATGTCATTGGGCTTGGAGATCTTGGAGACTTCAATATCCTGAAACTTGGTGAATTTGCTTTGATCTTCATCAAACTTATAAATGTGAGAACCACCAAAGAGCTGGGCAACAATCATAAATACCAGGTTCTGGATGATCACTGACTTACAGCCAACAATGGACTGACCTGAGAATAAACAAAGAAATTATTAAGGTTATTTCTTTAAGATGGACCCCAAAAGTATTCTCCTTAAAGGAAAAGTCTACACTGATGCACATTAAATATGGTTAAATTTAATTTAATTAGTTTGTTAGTAGGCACCATATTTAACTTATTCCTTTGAGATCTTAAAAAAAGAGTCTGGAAAAAAAAGAAAAGACTTTAAAAATGGGAAAATAAAAAAATTGGGGCTAGGGCAGTGTTTATTTGGGTTATCTTACCTGTAATGTTGTCATAACTCCTGAAGTTCATTTCTATGTGGTCCCACTGAAGCACCATGCAGCTCTCTATATTGGGAGCAGCAATGGTTACATACACATCGTTCTTGTGGGAGAATGTGTCCACAGAAAGAGACTCAGTCATCACAGACTGAAGTGGAATAAAATCTGTATAAATAATATTAGGATAGACATTAGTTCAAAATAGGGTTTACAATGGTTAGATTATGAGAAAGTATTCATATTAAAGCTAATTGCATTTGAATTGCATATGGAGTGTGAGATCAGCATGGCTATATGCAAGACACTAAACTTATCAACTTGGATCCTGACAAAATTCTAAGTTTGAATAAAACACTTGTTGAAACGTTAAATGGAAATGTGAATAAATGTCAGTAAAGCAATACAATTGTGATTTCAGGATATGTACTAAAAAATCATGTGATTCCAGCTAAGTTAGGAAATCTCTCTTTCACATCACACAACCTGTAGAGATGCACTCATCATGGAGGCTTGTCATGTCATTGAGCCTCTTGCCCTTCATCTCCTCTGGGCCAGCACACATGATATCTGACACTGAAGCATTGGTGTTCTTCACCCACATCATCAGCCATTTAGCACGGCAGTCACACTCGAACGCATTGCCCCTCAGGTCTCTGTTGAAGAAAACAATTAGCCTAAAAAGATTCTGAAGGGGCGAACAAATGATTTGAGACTAAAAATCAGTGCTATCAAAACTGGAAACAAAACACTGAAAATAAACTTCCTTAAAAATGCAACAGATTAACCGCAAGGACCATATGAGAGGAATAATACAAAAAATTATTTAAAACACATTCATTCCTTCATCCAGATCCAAATCCTGTATTTAAAGTAGAAGAATATTTATAACACACAGAAAGAATTTCATCACAAAATGAAATGTAAGCTCACAGCTCGATTAGCGAGTCCAGATCACTGAAGAGATCTCTTGGCAAGGCTTTGATCTTGTTGTTTGCCAAAGACCTGTGGAGGGACCATACAGACTTCATAGCAACAAAATCAATTTGGTAATAGTGTTATAGGAAAATAATCTGAGTAATATTATAAACTTACAGATGAGTCAGATCCTTGAGTCCTCTAAAGGAATATTTTGATGTGGTCTCAAGCTTATTATTTTCAATAAACCTAGAGGATTATCGATTTAGACAGGTTGTACAGTATAGGAATGGATAGCACAAAAAGAAAGAGAAAATTGTGTGTAAGCAAAATTGTGACAGAATGTAATAACTTAAAAAGTAAGTATGTTAGGATTAATATGATATTGTGCCTATTAAAACCAATAATCCATTAAGAGGTTTATTATTATACTAAGAAAGGAAGAGGAGGATGGACATAATGAAAAAAGGGAGGGTAATTTATTTAATGTAACCTAACCAGAGATGTCTCTGTTGTGGTACAGACGCTTAAAGCCACAAAAGTAATTTCACTTACAAATATTCAAGGTGTGGTAAGCCTGAGAATGCATCGTCCTTAATTGTGGTAAGAGCATTTGAATTAAGTAATCTGTAGAAACCAAAAGAGAGCATAAAGAACATAAAGCACTGTATTGATAATATTTAAGTAGCTGTAGCAGCTGCATTAAAATCTCAGTGAGTCAGTTGTAAGAGCAATGTACAAGCCAGAACTGATATGGAAATACAAGATTTATTAAAGAGCCCTTAAATAAATCATGTATTAGTTACAAGATCATATTAGCAAACATACCTCCTAACCAATGTAAAGCCTGATATGAATACAGATTGAGATCTATTTTTATCCTATCTATTTTTATTTATAAGCAGTAAGTCAACGTTGGCATCATATCTCCAGTTGACAAAGTCAACAATGGCATTGTCCTCCATAAGTCACAGGCATACCATATCACATTTCAAAGGAAGAAAGAGACACTTATGCCAATGGCTTCTTCAGCTAGACCCTTCATCTCCCTACATGATTACGATGGTTATTAAGCTGCCCCTAAATGCCATCCTTATCTTCATTGTACTATAGTTCATTTGAGCACAATAGTACTTTCTTTACCCATTTTATTAGCAATGCTTTAAAAAATTTAACCAGACACAGTACCACATCCATCAACAATATACGGTGTTGGTCAAAAGTATTGAGACAAATGTTACGTTGAATGTTTTAATTAAATTCTCATTTATTTATTTATTTATTTATTTATTTATTGATGATGACAATCATTTGATATTTTATGCAATGAAATCGCTATATGACGATCAAGTCCTTTATTCTTCAAAAACACATCTGTGGTACACTGGTCTCACATGCTCAATCAGAGCCTGCTTGATAAATCCTGAAGCTCATTTACAGAAAAAAAATTTGCTACAGAAGTTTGCAATTCACTTGAGAATCTTCTCATTTTTAGCCATTTTGTGCACAGAACTCAGACAGTAAAAATCCAACTCTTCAGCCAGATTGGCGAGTACTCGCTGTTTTGTGCACATCGAGAACTGTAATACATGGTATGTGTTGTCTGAATACTTTTGGCCTCCGCTGTACAGTATGGTGTAGATGTCTGACTTCTTAACACGGTTTCCCCTCACTTCATTGACATTCAAATCACATTTTAGCATGCTTTAAAAAATAAAAAATCTCTGGTTCGCACACCTTATTCTTTACTGTACGGATCATCAATATGTCCTGTATTATCTAATGCAACAAATAAGCAGCAGATTACCAGGCTACAGTGCATCATAACCTTGCAGAGAACACAGGTTTGGGACTTACAGGAGCTGGAGAGATGGCATGTGTGAGAATACGGCCTCCCTGACCTCAAAGAAGGTCCCATTCACAATGCTCCTGGAAAACCAAGATAATGATGATGATGACTAACCAGGTTAAAGTAGAGTACAGAAGCTCTTCCAGCATGCAGCACGAAGAAAGAACAGATGGCTACCTGTGGTTATTATGTACTGTGCTGTAGGTATGAGTGTACGTGCTGGTGTGTGCTGCGGGTTTCACAATGGCAGATACACACACACACACACACACATTCACTCAGGAACTCTCACACACACTCTCTCTCTCTCACACACACACACACACACACACAGGTGTATTGTGTTGGTGTCTTTATAAGGTGCAGGTGTAAATGGTATCGTGGTATCAATGCGACTCACAGAGAGCTGACTTCTCCCGGCGTGCTCCGCGGCACGTAGGAAGAGCCGACGCAGATGATGGACTCCTTGGAGCAGCTGCAGGACGAAGGGCATCTCACCGGCTTCTTCGCCGTGTAGCCCGACGGCACGAAACACAGCAGCACAGCGCACGCTATCACAGCGCAGCGTTGAATACCGGCCCGCATGTCGACGGTGTCGGGGCAGTTCGCATGTGTGAGTGAGGAGAGCTGAGCTGAGGGCGCTGAGGGAGCTGAGGTGAGAGCGGTCCGCCCTGCACCAGCACACAATGCAGCAATGAACCGAAGATCCTGACATCAGCGATTCAGCTGCAGCTCTCTCCCTCTCTCTCTCTCTCTCTCACTCTGTTTCTCTCTATTTGTTGGTGACTAGAGCTCACATAAAACAAACCAGCTCACACAGAATTCTTCCTCAACTTTTTACTATTTAACCCCTTATTTTAGATATACACTGATCAGCCATAACATTATGACCACCTGCTATTAACATTGAGCACTGTAGATCCCCCCCCCCACACACACACACACACATCTTTCTGCAACCAAAACAGTACTTGTCCCTATGCTCTTACTCCTTTCTATTACATGATCCTTTAATCCTTTCTATTACTCCCCTTATGCATCAATAAGCCTTGGCCGCCCATGACCCTGTCTCCTGTTCACTGGTTTTCCTTCTTTGGACCCATTTTGGTAGGTCCTGACCACTGCCAAACCAGGATTATCTGATAAGAGCTGCGGTTTTGCACTTGCTTTGACCCGGTTGTCCAGCCATCACAATTTGGCCCCTGTCAAAAAAAAAAAACCCGTCAACTTCTACGACAAAATGTGCAATGCTGTCTAATATATCCCATCCATTTAAAGCAGCCATTGTAACAAGATATTGTACAGTAACTGCAGCTACTGTGACAGGAGCCAAATTGTGATGGCTAGACTACAGCATCAGAGCAAGTCAAAAACTGCAACAACTTGGCACAGGTTTTTACGCTGGGTTTTCTTCCTGGTGCAATCTTCCCATTTTATCCGGGCTTGCACTGCATCCAGTGGCTGGGGCTTGGGTAATGGGTGGAAATCGAACCTGGGTCTTCCACATGGCAGGTGCGAAAGTTAACACTGACCCACCTTTGTCCCATTCATAAAGACACAAGTAAATAGTCTTTAAAGTAAAAATATTTATAATGCATTAATACCTAAACATTGCTCAATAATGAAACAGATTTTGAAGCAGACACTTTATCATAAAACAATGGGTGCATAGATATGTTATACCATTGAAAAATTAAGGTAGATACCCAAACTATAATATCCATCAAACTAAAATTTTGCTAAACCTTGCTCCTCCCTTTGCTCTTATAATATCCACTATACTCTACACTAGATTTGGATCTTTGCTGTAAGGATTTGTGTAGCATTAGTGCTATCATGCACTGATCTTAGGTGAGGAGGCCTGGCACACAGTTAGCATCCCAAATTATTCAAAATGTCTTCAGTGGTGTTGAGCTCAAGGCTCTATGCAGGAGAGGAAGGTGGCAATATATTGTTATTACATTCATATAACCTGGGTGTGTAGTGTTTGACTGTGATCAACTCCTCAGAGAGAGAAGAAATGTTCTTAGTGTCAGTTAAGCTATGATTTGATCCACAGGCTGTGACCACTAATAAACTGTAATCGATATATGTAAAGCCACAGCAATTACTGAGCTGAGAAGTTTCCTCAGTGAATTCAGTACTGGTACCATCATAAGACTTGAACACTGCAGCAAGAATGATCAATATTCCATAATCATCAAGTACAAGTTTATATCTGGCTAATAGACACTCTGTACAAAATGCTTTGGTGCAAAGTCAGCAGCAGGCAGTAGAGCAAAGAGTGAGACGGGAAATAAAAGTGTGCACAGATAGAGTGCAAATGAATAAACTGTTGACTCAGCAGTGTGTGTGGGAGAGAGAAAAAGATATAGAGAGAGATGATTCTGGCACTGCAGCTGCAAAGTTAACGCATGTCAGAAAGAAAAAAGCATATTTAAAGTAAAAATGGAAGAAACGTGGGAGAGGAGAATAAGCACAAGATATGGTTTCAGATCACCTTCCATGAATTATAAATGACAGTGTTGCTGTGCTGAACATAAAAACCATTATCCAATGCTGGGAACAGGCTGACTCGACACCTTGCTGCTAGAAACAGATGCTGCACATACTCTCAGCTTGATCAACAAATACAAATCTACTACAATATGTCTAATACAGCATACTGTATCTAAGAACTTGCTTTCTATATAATAATAATTAAAAAAAATATATGTTGATTATACTTATTTGGACCTTGGATCACCCTCACATCTGCTATACAAAAACATGTAAAGTTCAAGTCAAGTTTATTTGTACAGCACTCTTAACAGTGGTCAGTGGTGGAAAGCAGCTTTACAGAATAAAAAAATGAAATCAATTCGAAAAATGTCATGTACAGGGTGTCACAAAAGTCAGGAGTATCAAGAAGTACCAAACGGCACAATCGCTACCCTCTCATGCAAATTTTAGCTGCAGTAAATAAATACAAAATTACTGTATGTTATAAAGCATGGCCTGAAAGTCTAGATCTATAGGTGTTTTACCTTATATGATTTTTTTTCTCTTTCTATTTCAGACACAAGATAGCTTTGAAACTAACAACAGAATATCAAATAGCAGCAGACCTACCATCAATCAACTTTTTTCTTTGGGCTCATCTAAAGTGAGTCGTCTATCAGAACCAGCACAGAACAATCGCTGCACTATAGGAGATAATTGTCTCTACATGTAACATCGGTTTTAAGACAGTAAGAAATGTTCTTGTATTAAGTGCTACGAAGTCACAGGCCATCAATTTTAGCATTTGCTGTAATTTATACTTTTAAATAAATTATTGCATTCGGATCCCGACTTTTTGGCTACCCTGTATATAGTTGAAATCCTACTTTTTTGGATTTTGAACACCTTGCAGATACTGCTTAATAAGGCTTACATTCTTAGTAATAAGTAGTTCTCTGGATATGGGCTCTATGCAAAGGGTTCTAAAAAGGGAAATCTTTGTTAAAAAGCTTACTAGATAGAGTATTTCAGATTTCCCTCAGAGGGGCTAACTCAAGATCTCACCATCAGTGTGAGGTTTGGAAATTGAGGAAGTTAGTTCAGTAATCTAACTACACATAAATGCCTGCAGTTCAAAATAGAAAAAAAAACCTTTAGGGTGACCAAATAGCACAGTGGTTAGCATTGCTACCTCACAGCTCCGAGGTAGCTGCTTCAATCCTGAGCTTGCTTATTGTCCATAAGGTTTTTCCATCAGGTACCTTGGTTTCTTCCCAGTTGCCAAAAACAGATGGGTGGAATTGTTGTGCTATATAAAAGCTATGTTGAAAAAGAGGCACTTGCTGGGTCAAAAATTAAAGTTCCTTCCTAAAGTATTCTAACAAACAAACCTAAATTCTCAGTTGAAAGAAATTTTAATAAAAAATTCTGAAAAATAAATAACTGGCTATTTTAAGTGTCTACTACTAAAGTTCTCTCATGAGGCACAGAGCACTTGCCCTCATACACACTCTAAGTAGATTAGTAAAGATGTTTCAGTTATTGTGGCTCCTATTCAAGTCTTCTATATAATCAGGTATAGACTTCATAACCTCTCATCTGTTTCCCTGCAGGCTTCCCATTTGTATTCTAAATGGGTTCTTATTCTTGGCAGTAGCATACGGTTTTATATCCAGAGCTACTGATTCAAATCGCACACATACATTTCACTTCTAGCCCCCTTCTTATATCCTTCATCTACTGCAGATCTGGATCAGTAATCCCAGCTGGGTGTGTGAATATAGCTGGGTATATATCAGGCTTGTAGATTTTAATGAACTTCACTGGCAGTGGGAGTGGTTTTGGTTTCCCATTGAGCAAATTCTCACCTTTATGCCGTGAGGCTTATCGTGATACATTTAGAATATAATATTACAGCCTTTAAGTATTATAGAATATTTCTAACCCCTACCAGCAGAAATTCGCATAATGTCTGTAAATAGCAACCATGCTGACTATTTAAAAGAATTAAATAAAATAGTTTTATTAAATCAATGCCTTCAGTCATCTTCTAAACCAAATATTTTGGCTATGTTTACATTACAATCCACATTGTTCAATTCTGATATATATATTTTGGTCAGATTTGCATGCCATGCCAGATCACACTCAATTACATTTAGAAATCTAGATATCTGATCTAGGATCACTTATGAAAGTGAATGAGATCTGAAAAACATCAGATTTGTGCATTCAGACAGCCCTAAAAAAAAAAAAAAAAAAAAAAAACAGTCACATCACAAAAAAAAAATAAATCAGAATTGAGTCATTTCAGGCTGGTAATGTGACCATAGCTTTTGGCTTGTTAGACAAGAACAGCAAATAAAATATCAGCAGAAGATGCCTTTTTTAAGCTACAGTACTTTCCAATTTTTGTACAAACCAGGAAACTATTTTATTCTGCTTCGTCTACAGAATAAGGGCAAAACAGATGGATCTCCCAAAAAAAAATCTTTTTAAAGGCAACTGTTTCAGGGAACAGTTTGGTCATCAGGACCTGAAGGCGATGATACTGACTCACTCTTCTCTCCCTTTGTGTCTTTCTTAAGAGTCTTGAGGCATTTGTCGAGCCTTTTGATGGAGAGCTCCACATCTTTTTTGCCGATGCCAATAGCAGACGCAGCATTAAGGTATGGGCATGGGTAGGCATCCGAATGTGACATGAAGCCATGAAACGTGTGTCCGCTCACAGTTTGTTCAACACCCAGTGGCACAACCCTATAACAGCAGATTGGAAAGAGATTTAAATGCATGTCAAAATATAACTGCAAAATCAGGCTGCAAAAGCAATAGAGTGGAAGGATTTTTTTTTCTAAAAATGACAAGCAAATAAATTTACAGCATACTAATTTAATCGGCAAAATCTTTTTTCCCCACAAAGTGTCTTTCAACTAAGAGATAACACCATGTAAGCTTTTGAGGATTAAGTGCCTTGTCAAGATATTAACAGTGGCTCTCCGGTTCTACTGAGGCTTTTCATCATTGGTCAGACCCTTAATTAGCACAATTTAAAAAGACCAAGTAAGATAGATATTATACTCAAATTGAGTTTATTAATCTGTAAAGCTTGCTAAAATAAGAAACAAAATCACACACAGCATTTCACAGTGCAACGACCACATTTATGCCAATTAAGATGGTAATCTGATTAGGAGTGTCTTAATTAAGGATTATGATTGACAGCTCATCCAGTGAAACTAAATTCCAGCTGGATCCAGTAGCAACCTACATCAAAATGAAAACATTGATGTTTACCCACAAAGGGCTTACTAACCCACATTAGTGCCATCTTTAGGCACTCTTCACACCCCATATTGTAATGCAACCTATTCAAGCCACTAGCATGGATTGACTCAACAACCCAAAAGAAGACATACATCATCATTTTCACTGTCCCAGCACCCAGGTGCTGAATTACAATTCCCTGAGCTGACTCGACAGCTGAGTCACTGGTTGTCTTCGAATGAAGAGTAAAGGACTTTTCACCAAGCTCTTTTTTTTTTTTTTGCTCTTGGTATTCCAAGTCCCTTACCTTACAAATTAAAATATGTTTACATGTCAAGACTAAAAATAACTTTTTACAAGTCGCGCTGAGCAAGTCTCCCTTTATGTTTTTTTTTTTATGAGCATTAGATTAATGAGCATTAAATGTTATAATTAAATCTAATTTTATTTGAATGCAGTCATGTGCAGTAGCATACGGTGATTAGAGGAGGTAAGTGTAGACATTCCCAATTTGTACATTCATATTATACAATTCATCATAAGCCTTCTGTTTCTGTTCATTATATTGTTATCTTCAGACATTATAGGTGATTTAATAATTCAAAAAAAGAATAATATATGGTCCTGCACTGTGTGTGGCTAAATGAGTACACACGTAGTGGTAGCACAGCAGGTTAATGTATAGAAGGTCTGCCACCTGCTGCTGTTGAGGCCTTGAGTAAGGCCTTTAACCCTGCCTACTCCAGGGTCACAGTATCATGGCTGACCTCAGCTTCCCCCTTTTACTTGAATAATATTTGCCCTAGGAAATCTCAACTTTTCCTGAAGTACAGCATTTGTGTACTTTTCCCATCTCTGATTACAGTTCATCAAAATAAAAATAAAAATTTCTCTCAAAATATTAGAATATTTCCTAAGATGAATGAAAGATACATGTTCTGGGCTGTTTTAACATGAATTACTGCATCATTGCAGCATGGCATGAAGGCAATCAGTCTGTGTCACTGTTAAGGCATTACTAAAGACTTGGTTGCTTTGATAGCCACCTTCAGCTCATCTGTATTGTTGGGTCGGGTCTTTATCGTTTTCCTCTTGACAATACATCATTGATAATCTTTGAGGTTCAGGTCTGATAAGTTGGATGGCTAATCAAGCACCACAATATTATTGCCAGCAAACCAGTTAGGAGTAGTTAGTGCTAAGACCTGCAGGAAAATTTTATTTGTATCTTCATTAAGCTTTTTAGCAGACGAAAGCATGACATGCTGACCAGGTATGCGTCTACCAGATAGACGGCTATGTTGACTTGAGATATGTTAAAACAACCAACACCAGCAGATGACATGGCGCACCAAATTATCAACTATGGATAATTCACACTGGATTTCAACAACTTGGATTCTGTGCCACTTTACTCTTCCTCCATATTCTGGGACCTTGATTTCCAAATGAAATGAAAAATGTACTTTGTTTGAAATAAACTGAAACAAATTGGACCGCTGAGCAATAGTCCAGTTCTTTTTCTCACTAGCCCAGATATGACACCTCTGATGTTTCTGGTTCAGGAGTGGTTACTAGGATGCAAGGAATGACATATCTCACTTGAATGAATCTAGAATACATGCTTTTTTCACTTTTAAAATTTAACTAAAAAAAAGAAAATGCACTTTATGCACAATATTCAAAATTTTTCAGATACATGTGACAAAAGGCTCCTTTTTGACAAAAGTCATAACTCGTGTTATGGCTTCACATAATCTGCCACAAATCATTACTAACACAACCCAGAACACATTAATATAACTATTAGACATTCACTAAAAGCATTAGAGGCAATGTTTCCATAAGCTCAGTGTGAAAGAAAAATCAATAGAACAGGTATTGACTACGTACGCTGAAACCCATTAGACAATTGGAGAACATGTGGACATGCCGTTAAAAGTTACTTTCAGTAAGTTAAGTTCTACTTTTAGTAGATCCAAAATATCAGCTTGAACCTCACTTTTGGTGTACATACTGTATTTTTTTGTTTTGTTTTGTTTCAATATTTCTCCTTGGATTTAGCAAAATCATGTAAAAAGTCGAAAATTGTGGCCATGAAGGGAAGCACATAGCGAGTGTGCAAGGAAAACATTCCCCACATCACACCAGTTGACACAAGGTTGACACGAGTCAGGTTGATTCGGACTCATTCTGACTCTACCTCAGCAGAGATGGAGATCAGACCAGAATAGGTTTCTCCGGTATTTATCTGTCCAGTTTTGGCGAATCTGTGCCCACTGCTGTCTCAGCTTTGAGTTTAGGGCTGACAGAATAAAGCCCGACAGTCTTCTGCTGTTGCAGACCATCTGTCTAAAGTTTCAATGTGTTGTCCATTCTGAGGAGCTTTTCTGCTCTCCAAAGATTTACAGAGTGGTTATCTGAGGTACTGTAGCCATTCAGTCAGCTTGAGGCAGTCTGACCACTCTCCTTGGACATCTCTCGTCAACAAGGCATCCTCAGAACTGAGACTCGCTGGATGTTTTTCATTGGACCATTCTGAGTAAATTCTAAGGGCTTTTGTTTGTGACAATCCGACCATCTTGCACCAAAAATCATGCCATAACCAAAATCTTAGAGATCCACCACCATAATGATGGTTGATGTGAACATTACATGAAGCTGCGTAGTCATACAAAACTACAGTACTATTAAATTAAATTGTGTAATCACTAATGTTTATGTAGATTATTATTCTTGTCTTATAATCCTCCCCAGACCAAAGCCATGGAAAGGACGAAATGATAGTTTTGACAATTGCATGTTCAATTGCAAGTGTGTTTTTGTTTTGATGGCTCCAAGATGATTTAATGAAGCTTAGATTTTGTTAATAAAAAATTGACATATTTCACATGTATAATAAGATGATATAGGAATCTAGTGAATAATATATGAATACTCAATGTGACATAAAAGGCTGAGTACAGTGGCCATAAAATATATATATTCTGCACATTTTGGTCAGAACTGCTAAATAAGCAGAAAAACCTGGCTCACCTGGCTCCAGACACCTGTCTGGTGAAGAGCATAGAGCCCAGCTGGGTAACGGCTTTATCACAGTTAGTCTGAAGTCCATCCAGGGACATCGCTGAAAAGGACAAAATGTCAAAATTCTTTTATCATGGAGATGAATTTATCATCTACTAATTCATTAAACATACAATAACTTTCATAGCTAAATGTGTGAAGCCGTGTGTGTTAGTGTTTTTCTGACGACTGCTTCACACTCTGGTAATATTTCACACTTTTATATAAGAATTCCCCCAATAAATTAAAATGTCCTGTCATACAGCATATTTGTTCAACAAACAGTAACTTTACAGCTGATTCGATGGCAATGACTGCTTTCTACTGATTCCTGAAAAGAGCATTGATCATGACTTCTAAAGCACGACCTATGAAAGATCTATGTAAATGAAAGGAGAAAAATAATCGACAGCACTGTGTTTAGATTTGCTTTGGTTATACATGATGATGCGATGCATTGACTATTCAGTAAAAGTTAAAGGTAATGTGATTCATATCAATGCGGGTGTCTCTCACCAAGCGATATGGGATTATGTGGTGTGTGTAGCAGTCTCTCTCCATGCCTATCAGCCAGAATCTTCAGCTCCTGGGCCAAGTGGGTGTACAGCTCCTTCAAGCAGTGCAAAATCACAGTTATAAATAGCTCCAAAATATCAGCTTTTTTCTGCACACACTGTTTACTGCTCATGTTGCAATTTTCCATCTGCTGGTCTATTCCCTCCAACTGCTCCTCTATTCGCAATCCTTCTGTCCTCCTCACGCTCTCCAACCCTCCCTTTCTCTACATGCCTTTATTAGCATCCCATTAGCTCTCCTCATGCTTTAATGGCAGGGGTGTACTATGAATAGCTGTGATGGTGGCATTGCAGTTCAATGCTGTTACATATGGACAAAATGAGACTATGCATTAGCATGTGATAATAAATCTGTTTTTGTTCCCAAGATGCCAAACATCTATGTATTGAGAAGTGCTTTTATAACCGCATAAGTTTTTATGAGTATAACAAATTTTAATACAATGTATTGTGGTCACAAACCAACAAAACGCTATTTATTTATATTTCAGAATTATAAATGGACTGCTGATATTTATGTTATGTTTCATGATGAATGGACTAAATAATTGATTAATATATGAAATCATTTTTAATGGAATAATTAAAAAAATATATACATACATATTGCTTACATATTTCTTCTACATTTTTAAGTTGCATTTATGCAAATATAGTCGCAATATAGTTGATAAATCACACACAAAAAAAGAAGAATACAAACAAATATAGTTAGTGAATGATTGTTATTTGGAAATATACTATTTACTATTATTAGATAAAAACTTGTTTTTCTTTCCCCCAGCGTATGTCCACAGTCTTTTACTGCTAAAATGACATAACCGTAAATATGTTTTGAGCCAAGCAATTGCATTAGCCTGGAGTTGGTGGAGTAAAAATTATTTCTCTTCCATAACTGCTTAATATATAGTATATTGTGCAATTGTCTTAACAGGAAAATATGAATTTATCAACAATTTATGAGGATGGGTACTATTTTAACATGTATCCAACTGCATCAACTGTTGCAGTACGTAACACTGTACTGCAAATTCACTGATGGAGAATCAAGCTTAGTCTTGTGCTACTGACATGCTGCTACTGAGAACGTTGTATGTTTTCTTATAGGAAGATACAAATAAATGTACATACTGTATGTAATAGCAAGTACATACAGTACCAGTCAAAGGTTTGGACAATACAGCTTGAGGCCTGGTCTAAATTTCATGGTCTTTAATTGATTTCTTTTTATATTTTTAAATAATGCTGAAGGCATCCAAAATATGCAAAAATCTCCTTTTAACAGTTGATATTGAGATGTGTCTGCTACTTATGCTCTATAAAGCTTTCATAACGGCTCTAATCTGAAGTGCTGTTAATTGGTGATTTCTGAGGCTGGTAACTCTAAATGAACTTCTCCTCTGCAGCAGAGGTACATTTTGGTCTTGCTTTCCTGGGATGGTCTTTATGAGAGCCGTTTCATCATGGTGCTTGATGGGTTTTACAAATGCACTTGCAAGAACAGTATTATCAAGAACTATTGCAGAACAGCTAAGCTTTTTCTCTTAAATTTTTAAGCAGTTGATTGTTGTTGTTGGTGTTACTTAATACATAATTCCATATGTTATTTCTCAGTTTTGCAATCTCCAATTTTGTTCTAGAATGCAGAAAATAAACCACTAAACAAAAAACACTGAATCTGAAGGTGCGTCCAACTATACATCAAATAGCACGCTCTGTATTATATTAGGTTAACATCATTTCCTTTTGCTTCTTTTTCAAGGTTGGAGAAGAAATATTGCAGCTTTTCCTCTGTGACATGATCATTTATCTACAAACGCTTCAGTACATGCAGGTGGCTGGGGTACTAAAACACTGCACAGCTCAACACACACTACTGCAGCCTTTTCTGTTTGGAAAAGCCTCAGCTCGCCCTCAATCAATATTTCCTACCAGCTCTCTTTTGTTAATGTTAGCAGGTGCTGCAAAGAAAGGAACATTCCATTTTATTGGACATTGGATTTGTCAGTGCAGTATGTCAGTGGTTTACCTTTCTCTCAGACAGGAGTTTCTTATAACCACTGGCCCCGAGGCTGAGCAGAGTGATAAGTACATCCAGAGATGGAGAAGCTGATGCACGTCCTGTTGAGAGGCAAGAAGTCAGAGATAAGGGAAAAAGGAAAGGGTATAAAAAAAATTTAATATTAAAGCTATAAACAAATAATAATTTTTTTTCCACATTTGTAAAAGATCTGTGCTAACATTTCTTAGATAGAAAAGAATGTGTGTGTTAAAAACTAGACCAGTAGCAATTGCACAAGATATGTAATACTCAACATCGTAATAACCCATCCTAGAATAAAGGAAGGCACAATAAATACTGCAGCATTTGGTATTCACACACTGCAGTAGGAGTGTAAGAAAGATGCAGGTAACGAAATATAGTGGGATGCAAAAATAAAAACACTCAGAGAGAATATCTAGTCTAACAACCACGATTCAGAAGATATGCACTACTGTATGCACTTGCCAAAACTCAACTAAATAGCAAATAAACTGGAGTAGACTCTTTATATAAACTGAAATTGAACTTTTGCATGAGCCAAGACAGCAGAATGCTCAAATAGCCTCTGACATTCACAAAACGCATTAACAGAAACAAAAGGGAAGTGATTCACACACTAACCAGGGTACGTTTTACTGATCTCTTTAATGAAGTCCTCATCAAAGCCTGCAATAATGGCACCTCCAACAGGAACCATGAAATTTTTGTCCAAGCTTTGAACAAAGGCATCAATCCTGCCCACTCTTGCACCCTGTAAACACACTTCATTAATTGACATGACTGAACAGCTTAAAAATAAAAAATAAAAAAAAAGGAATACACCAGCCAAATGTTATAGCCACACTAGCATGTGCATGTTACCTGCTGTATGAGGTGCATACATTTAGATGACTGTACTCCATAAGCATTGTTGACTATATGAGGGATGCTATATTTTGCACACATGACAGCGAGCTCTTCCAACCTGGCATAAAGAGAAAAAAGAAAGAAAAAAGAGGCATAAAAATGATCTGCATGTCATGCAATTCTAGACAGATTATTTTTTAAAAACATATTTATACAGCATAAAAGCATGAATCCTTCTGTAGCCAGATGTCCAATAATGAAAAATTGCAAATACTCTCTGTGAGAGAGGGAAGGACGGAATATTCTCTCTTTCATTTCAGCTCATGCATGTGAAAGTGGGCAGATGGAACTCTCCTCCGAGTGTGTTAAGCCGCTCACAACGGTGCATGAGCAGCAGTTTAAAAAAAAAAAAGCTTCACAAGCCTCAGAGGATGAACTTGAGATCCTTCACCCTTCATGCTTGTAACCTTGGTGCAAATCTTTTCATTATGCATGCCATTTTATACCATTCCAGGACAGCTTTTTCCCATTAAAGGTCTTAAGTTTTAAGGAAACTTCTGTCTGAGAGAGACCACAACTAGCCACTTGACCTGCCTGTCAGGGACGCGAGGAGCAAAACAGGAAGTAGTGGAATGAACGCAGAGGATATTCTCAGCTCCAAGTTCCTCGATCTTCTTCTCCACAGCCTCCAGGTCTGTCCTCAACTCATCTCCTTCCAGAAGATTCTCAACGACCACCGGCTCAAACCCTGTTCATATTTAGATGAGACAGGACGTACAGGTATTACCACATCAACCAAAACTGAACAACGTTTACTATGCAGAGAATATTCTTTCTTTTTTTTTTTCTATTCTTTTTTTTACTATGCAGAGAATACACAATTTCAAGCAGAGACAATCAATCATACAAAGTTTATATCACAAAAATATGGCAGGATGTAACTCAGGTTATCTACCTGTAATTAAACTACATTTTTGAGTGTACTGTCTGACTGGCTTTTTTTTCATGATATTGATATCAGTGTTATACCAGCAGTGATCATTGATTTGAAACAGGACTTCTGGTCAATGCGAGGCCAAATTATGTAGCGTGCTGACGGCCTTCTGTGTCGGAGTGTCAGGAAACACAAGGTCAAGCTCATTCCGGTTGCCATGGGCACCACAAAGCATGAAGATACACTTCGAACACCTGTGTGAAGAAAATAGCTCCATTCAATAAATTCACACAAGCAAGCATTTTTATCCAAGTGTCCAAGTAATCATATGACATTCACCGCTAAATCTGAGAACATCCAGCACTACTGAATTGGTGATCTTGTTAAGGAGACTGGAGCCAGCTGCCTTCGGCTGTACAGCAGCGATGTCACCAGAGCGGCCGATGCCATGGATCAATCTAAAACAGAGAAGTGAATATCAACTTCCTCTATGTTTGCACCGCAAACAGAGCTTTACATCAGTCTCTTACATATTCTAGTTATTTTTCTTTTAAAACCAACAGTTATATGTTCTCACTAGTGGTGTAACAGATTGGAGTTAATCCGTGATCCATAGGGATAACACCCCACGCTTAGGCCTGCTTGTGAACCGCAGATTAATTGCAAAAATGAATCATCATAGTTTCAAATTAAATCAATTTCCACTGTATGGTGGAAAAAAATTAAAGTGAAAAAAATTTATTTTCACGCCCTCAAGCTCTCTCATGCACATGAATTAATTTCATTTCCTCTTGCGCAAACTCTTGCTCTCTCTCCCACTCGCTTTAAGCAGCACAGGGTTGCCTGACCACACCAAGAAAATCCCCCTATGCACTGCCAAAAAACAATTACCCAATAGGTGTACATATATGTGTTCCACTTAAGCTAGCCTTTTTTACTACCAAGATAATAAAAAGCATCATATTAGTTTTTATTTCAAATAAAGTACACGTCCACATCATCAAAATAAAAAATAAACATGATGGCTTTCATGTTTTCATGCACTTTCATTTAACAAATGATAATCAAGTCAGATTATTGGAAGGTATTTATCTCTCCCTCTCTCGCTCTCTCTCTCTCTCTCTTTCTCTCTGTCCATAAACAAAAACAGTGATACAATCCAAACTGAGTTTTATGATCAGTTGCACCCCTAGTTCTTTTACATGATGTACATACAAAAACCACAACACACTCACTGATATATTTACTGTAGTTACACCAGCATTTTAATCACTATTCCTTGTTTGAAGGTTTTAATCTATTAACTGTTTGGGATTCTTGCTTTTTTCATTTACTTCTGCAATACAGTAATATGCTGTTTAGACATAAAACTATTCATAATTTATCATTTTCTTTTTGTACACAGAAGGTGACAAATTAAAGGACAGGTGTGAGGAACAATTTATTGGCTTGGTTAGAGTCTACATGCTCACATGATCAGCTTTTATCCTTTAACATCATAGTATGCATGGATGATTTTAATATTCTAGAACAATACTGGATTTTTTTTTTCAAAACTATGAAATAAGACATGAACAGTATTGTCTAGTGCATTTGCAGTATTTCAGTATTGATTTACAATGTAGAAAGAATCAGGAAACATGGAATTAGAAGGTGTTCGAACCTTTGACCGGTAGTGTATGATGTACAGTACTGTATGATCATAAAGAGCGCCCTCTATCACCATCATGAAAAAACAGCTAAGGGAATTTCTTTTTAAAGAACCGTGTTCATCGCTCCACTACAGATCTAATACATGGAGAATCTATGTGATGTGCACTGAAGCTGCCCTCCAACACTGACTGAAAGAAAGTATGTCTTTTTCCTCAAATTTTTCACCACTCTGTGTTTCAATTTATGTCCTCACATGCTTGTTTTCTTTATAAAATGAATACCACATTTACTAGAGTAAGAAAAATTACTTCTAAAATGCTTTTTGAAAAATTATATACGATTAAAGTAATGAAAGCAGGTGCAATTATTAAAAATTATATGGAGCCCCATTTGCATATATACTGCAAATGTAAACTAGAATCAGGACTATATAAACTATATATAACTAGAAGTTTGATTGTATATACTTGACTGATTACTGGCAATCAACTAGCAGCTATTCATTGTGGTAACAGTAGGAAACACTCATAGCTCTTGGACTGATATTGAACACATATGAACAGGTTTGCAACAAACTACTAATGCTATATTTCTATTCCTGCCCATTTTATACAACGCCATGCCTTTGCTCATTAGACCACTCCCGTCTACCAATGCAACTCCAAACAAAGCAAATTACCTGTAATGTCTTCGGGCCACCAGGTCAGAGGCGACTCGGCCCTCTCTCTCTCCAACTCCACAGTTCCCCAAGAAATTATTACTGTCCATGACAGCGAGCTCATTCAGGAAGAGCTCTATGGTGCTTTCGTTCCATCCCTCCTCTGGACATTTGCCCTGGGAAGACAGGTAAAATTCGCACAACAAGGTGCTCTTTAACTATTATTAAGTGTTAAGTAAGAAGGTATAATCATGCTGTGGAGTCTAGGCAGTGAGTCTTACAGTAGTCTACAGTGACACACAAGCACGATATTAACTGGGAAGGACTAAAATCTATACCATCAATTGCTAACCAATGAAGCTATTGAAACAATAGAGCTTATCATATATGACACCTCACTGATGGTATAATGAGAATACACATATATTGAAGGGCAGACAGGCAACTGCATTCATGATTTCTAATTGGTCTACTGGGTTTATGGCATGTTTTCCCCAAATTTCAAACACGGCAATCGGAAAAGCTCTAACCTTTTTGTTAAAAAACTAAGAAACGAACAAAACACTACATAAATGTACATAAACCATTTATGGTTCTGTCATCTGTCCTTTAGTGAACATTGTTCTCTAGTCTATCTACTTTTAGTTTCTTATCCAAATGCATTTCGTGAAAAACTGATGTAATCCACCTAGCTCATGTTTATTACATCCATGACACTACAAGTCCTATTTGTTTTTTTCAATCACTGCTCATGACAATCTCTAATAGGCTGCATAAAGCAATAGTTTGGCCTCGAAATAAATCAGCCCCTAGCTCCATCATACCATTCTGTATAAGTTGTCCACAAAAAAATAAATAAATAAAGACTTTAAAACAATCTGATTCCAAAAATAAAATGAAATATGGAATATGTATGTGTGTTTATGTTTGGAAGTCATGGATGGCCTTAACCCTGCCAGGCCACTTAAAAAAGAATGTTACAGGACAGAATGAAGGGACGACTGATTCCAAGAGCCCTGGACAACCGGGGGGTAATTATGAGGAAATAAATGCTCTTGTATGTACAGCGTATGTTTATATGTTATTTATTTTCCCAGAATGTATAGGGTCAATCTGGGCTCATAACACATGACTGTTTCCATTGCTTCAAAGTCCAATCTTTATGATAATAATAATAATTTTTATTTATATAGCGCCTTTCCAGAGCTCCAGGACACTTTACAGACATTAAAGTACAGACGAGGGGATGGGGGGCGGAAATAATTTTAAAAAAAGACCTAAACGACAGACATGCAGAGGACAGGTGTATTGAACCAAACAAAATGCTGCTCCCTAACAAAATGTAGCATTTCTTTTCTTATTAGTCTGACTAACAAGTGGCCACACAGCTGTTTAATCCCAATCCTCAGCACATTGTGATTGGGTTTGTGTTTTGTGTTTCTTTTACTATTGAACATAGATAACATTTTTTTTTTTACCATGCAACTTCACCAAGTCTTTAATCTCCATTCATTTTTTTTTCTGACCACATTCCTTACACAAAGTTGATGGTTCAGTACTACCCTCCCAGGTTTTGATAATGTGTTGAAGGGTTCCAGTCATTTTAAATCTCCCTAGTTGTTTTCTTTGCTTGATGCAGGCCAATACTTGACTCGTGTGAAATGGTTATATATAGTGTAATGCATGTAAATGTGTAGTACTGTATGTACAGTAACTAGTAGCACAGTTCTCGTGGTTGAGGTGGTACAGTAACAGTGACATGATGATGAAATCTACCTGCTCCAGCAGAGTCCTGATGAGCTGCTCGTGCCCGCGTCGGGCCTGCACACCCTGCCGCACATAGGAAGCGGACACCAGCTTCTCACTCTGCCTGAAGTTTTCCTCATTCATTCCTCAAGCTGTAGAACAAACTTACACTCACACCCGAACCGCAGCAAGTAGGTGCTCAAGTAACTGCCGTCTCAGAAAATCATTAGTCAGCATGAGTAACTCCAAAACGCTACTCATTTGGACATGTCGTGCACTATGTATGGTGTATAACCGAGTGTATAACACCCTACACAGGGCACTTGTCTAGGAATCATGGAGCCGATTTGTACTCTGGCCCATGACAACACCAGCACACTTCCTGCTCACGCGTTTTTCCAAGCTCCACCCACAGACCTTTGCTCCTTCAAAATAAAAGTCCTGTCGGGGGGGGGGGTTTGCTCCCCCCATTACAGAGGTTGTTGGAAGGCAGCACTGTGGCATTCTTTGGTGGGTTTACACAATAAGTGAGGTTGTTGGAAATTTTATCTGTTATTAGATTAGTTATTCATTAATTTATTCATCTTCTATATCGCTTATCCTGTGTCCTGGATTATATTTCAGGAGATTTATTGCACAAGGTTGATACCCCCATCATACCACCATCGCAGAGCACACACACACACACACACACACACACACACACACACACACACACACACACGTTATGGGCAATTTGGGAACACCAATTAACCTAATCGTTGGACTGTGGGAGGAAACCAGAGTACATGAAGAAAACTCACCTAGCACAGGGAGAACATGGAAAATGCACAGTCATACAGGCCCGAGGAGGAAACCCTCAACCCTGGTGCTGTGAAGCCACAGTGCTTAGGTTTGTTGGATACAGGATAAAGTAAAGTACAACAATTGTAAGTCTTCTGAAAAAAAACAAAGAATTTTATTTGATTACATCACAATTATGAGACAAAGACAGGCATTACATGAGAAAGTTATTGCTGTTTCTATCCATAGTTATTTCCTGAATATAAAAGAAAAAACGCTTTTGAAATTATTAAATATTTTATATCCTGACCTTTATTAGGATGGGAAATATTTATATGATGGTTAACTTTCAGAGGAATTTAGAAACCATTAGGAGGTTTATGTAAAGTTATGTTATTGATGTAACATTATGCATTTTCATTCATAATTCCCTGATTCTATGTTTCTTCAAAACAGCATACTGTAAATTAACTACAGCAAAGTGCACAGATACTATATGGCTTGAACAAATGTTTAATCACCAACAAAGTGAAAAAGGACACACGTACACCTGGTTCGGAATGATGACAGAGGGTCTATGAACACACTTACTGTAGCATGACAGTTTATAGGCACTTACAAGAATCTCGCACTTTATCAGACAACTTGATTAGAACAAAAATATGTTCAACACAATGAAATATGATGATTTAGACACAATTACATGGAGAGATTTCTCACCAAAGAAAAATTCTACATTTTAAACACCAATATGTTATTAATCATAAGCACAAGTTGCCTTTTTGTTGTGTTCATATAAATCAACAGCTGAAAAAGCTGAAGGGAAAAAACAGGCTACAGGATGTAAAGACCATCAGCTGGTGAGTATCACAGCATCAACATTCCAGTATGGAATGGACAAAGTATGTATGGACAAAGCTTTAATATAGAAACAAAAACTTATATTTGTTTAGTCAAGTGCTTTCGGGATAGAGAATATTTTCATTGAAAAAAATATCATCACAGCAATTTCCAAATCTTAATTTTAAATTAATGCTAATGAAAAAAAGAGACACAGTGAAGGTTATTGTTTGGCAGTACTGAGGTAGGGCTAGAAAGTAAACCCCACTGCTGGATCTGTACACTCTTGCAGCCAGTGGCTAGAGTTATTACATCAGATTCTCTGCATCACTGATTCACGGCTTATGATTGTTATTAAATGTGTTGAGGAGCTACAACATTCAGGTCTTATCTTATGGAGCCTACACAGTAAGGATAAAAGTAAGACGGGTATTCAAGGCAATCTGGGACTTTCTACCTTGTTGGGATCCAAGCACTAGTGAAACACAGGAATAAGTGCATTATTGTGGCAGGGGATTATATAGAGAAATAAAGGAATACAAAGTCCTGGATTGACTTGAACACCCCTTTTACTATGTTAGCCAGATGTCACTTGACCTTTACAAATACAGACAGTTGTATCAACCACCACTGCCAGCATTTATTGTCAGTCTTATAGTGTATCTTGTCCAAGCTGATACTGTATGTGTTGTATACACAGTACAGACGTGTTAATTCAAAAACACTAACAATTTAAATTAATTTCTGACTTGCCAAAAAAAAAAAAAAAAAAAAAAAGACTCATTTATAGTGTAAAGTTTTGAACTTCCAAAACAATAGACAGATAACAAAATGACTACACTTGTGCCCCATTTGCTGCACTGGAGGGAGATTAGACAATCTCTACTTTTCCGTCATCTTCCGGATCATGTAATTCAGGATTCCTCCGTGGTGGAAGTAGGTTAGCTCCACGTCAGTGTCGAACCGCATCCTGGCCTGGAACGTCTTTCCATTGTCCAACTGCCGAAAGCACCATGAAGGTAAAGAGAAAATGTGAGATTAGTGTGAATTTAGGTTGTTGTTTTTTAGGTTATTATAATATAAGAAGAATTTCTATTTATTATGTGCCTTAGTTCAGTTGGGACTGAAACTGTGTTCATGTACTTAAAAATAAGTAGCAGCTGTACTGTATGCATTATTAGCAGACTATATGCCAATTGTAGGCTTCAGTAATCTGCATTTGCAAATGCATGTATATCTGTTCATGAACTGAGATAACTCAGAAAGAATGAGAGAGAGGTGTGCATGTAGCCGATAGAAAAAAAAATTTGAAAAAGCCCTAAGACTTTTCTCAGTTATGTGAATAATTAAACTTTATGCAATACACGTGATTTGATATCTCTCTCTCCCTCTTCTTTTTTTAATACTGAACATAATTTAAAAGTTTACTATTTTATTGAGATAGTTTAAACAGAACTGATACTGCATTGCACTGCAAAATTTTAATAAGGAGGCGATTGATTAAAGCCACACTGCTTAAGACTGATTGTTGGCACTTATTCTAATTGAGGACAATACAGCAACCAAAATAATGCATAAACAAATAAACACCTTAATGTCCACGATCATTCTGGGTGTGAGCTGCTCAGGGATGACCACGGTGTAGCGCTCTCGGCCAGTGAGCCCCAGGCTATCAGCTGTTTCCCCAGGCAGGTACTCCAGAGGAATGATCCCCATACCTACCAGGTTACTGCGGTGAATGCGCTCGTAGCTCTCTGCCAGTACAGCTTTGATACCCTGAGACCATCAAGAGACATTTTTTTTTTAGCTTCCAGGAAAAGAATGCAGACAAGTATTCACATATAATGCCTCTTCTAATCATTTATCCATTGCTGTATGACAATGTATCAATGTACGTATTTATTAATGTTAGGTAAAATGTATACATGATACTTACGAGCAGGAACGGGCCTTTGGCAGCCCAGTCTCTGGAACTGCCTGATCCATACTCCTTCCCAGCCAGGATCAGCAGGGGATATCCTGCTTCCTTGTACTTCTCTGCAGCATCATACACATCCAGCTGTGGCAAAGAACATTATTTAAAGGAGCAGTTTATTGCTACACACAAAACAAGCTGCAACTGCATTAAGAAAAACAACCAAATCCACAAATTTGCGCTGGTGTTGCAAGTTACATAAGAGGTCAGATCAGATAACTGCCGTCCTACCGTGTCCCCTGTAGGGAGGTAGAGGGTGCAAGGCGCCTGCTTGTTGAGAAACTTGTTGAAAAGGCGGATGTTTGCAAATGTTCCTCGAGCCATGACGGCATCATTACCACGCCGAGAGCCATACGAGTTAAACTCTCGAGGTGTTAGTCTGCAGGGCAGAGAGAAACAATCATTTCTAATCTTTAAGAGAAACAAACAATTATTTAAAATATTTAAAGTCTACATAGCAAGTGACTCTCCAAAGAACAACTGATGAATATCAAACATGTCTCACCCACGACTGGTCAGGTAGCGAGCAGCAGTACTGCTACGTGCGATGTTTCCAGCTGGAGAGATGTGATCCGTAGTCACTGAATCTCCCAAATGGAGAAGCGCATATGCATCTACAATAGACTTGGGCTTCGGAAGCTCTCTGGTCTAAAATATAAACCATATAATTTGCTCAAGCTTCAAATGCAAGTATTGTGATTGTTTTAAAAACTACTATTTCTACTACTGTGTCTTTACTTTTATGATGTAATAGTACAGCATGAAACTTCTAACTATTTTTGAACTGCTGTCCCTTGAAGACAATAGTGACAAATGTATAATTACCAGTCCATCAAAGAAAGGTGGAGACTTGATATAAGTGGATTTAGGGTCCCAGGGGTAGAGTTTGTCAGAAGACGCATTCAGAGAGGTCCAGCGCTCATTTACTTTCTAAACAAGGACGCAAAACAATAAAATTATCAAATTCGATATACTTAAGAGCAGACTGAACAAGTCATACACGACTTAAGCATAGTTGACTAACCTCCACTTTCTCATAAACCTCTTTGAACATGGCCGGGATGACAAACTTCCGTTCCACAGCTTGGATCTCCTCTCGTGTGGGCCAGATGTCCCTCAGAAAAATATTCTTTCCCTCTGTGTTCACTCCTGTTCCAAAACACAGCAAACAGAACCTACTGGTTTAATGTCACTTGCTAAACCAAAGAACTTTTATTAGGAAACTGGATATTAAGACGGATGGATGGATACATAGATATGCAAGACATTTTGATTTACCAATGGGCTCCTTTTCAAAGTCAATCTTTATTGTTCCTGCTATGGCATAAGCAATAACCAGAGGAGGAGAGGCTAAGTAGTTGGCACGTGTGTTAGGGTGTACACGACCTTCGAAGTTCCTGTTGCCAGACAGAATCCCTGCTGCAACCAGATCTCCCTGGGAAGAGAAATTTTCATAGTGTGGTATTCGAAAATCTCTTACAGACTCTCTTATGGTGAAGATGTTCAGTATTTACCTGTGTGATAGCCTCTACAACTGGCTCAGGAAGAGGACCACTGTTTCCTATGCAGGTCATGCAGCCATAACCGACCACATCAAAACTAATAGGAGACAAATAATACTTCAGGTGCAAGTTGTAATGCTGTCATTTCCATAAGAGAACAAAAAGATTTAACTATTTGCTGTAAAAGTGATCAATCACTATATAAAACAAAAAAACTCTTATCTCGGTCATAAAAACTAAACATCTGGTAGCAAAACATATATTTACACAGCAAAAACTGTCATCTTATCAAACATTTTGAATATATACAAATGTATCCATAATTCCCTATTATAAGATTATAATAAACCAGTAATAAGATTATTAAGCCTTAAAACTATTTTTATTCTATTGGAAATCATTATTTAATTATTATTTAATTAATTTAAAATTATTTAAATGATGGCAGATCATCAAAATGATTTGCCAATAGAACAAGACTAAGTCTATCTTTTAAAAAATGTATATAATAGGTTTAATGTCTAGAAACAGTTTTATTATCTAATCCCTGATTTATTGTAGCCTTCTAATAGATATCCAAGATATTTTAACTTGATAAATGTAATTTATTTCAGTGTATTGATCCCATTTCTCAACTTTCCATAGCTTTAAATACTTTTCCTTCTTCTTATACATAATTTAATCTCAGTTATTGCAAGTCTTGATGATATCATACCCTAATTCTGAGAGGTACTTCATTACGCCACTTTCCTTTAGATAATAAGTGACAACCCCACTACCAGGAGAAAGGCTGGTCTTAATGTAAGGCTTCACACCTAAGCCACACTGGATGGCCTTCTTTGCCAGGAGACCTTTGAGAGTAAAAAAAACAAACATATATTTATCATTTATTTAAGTAAACAAGAAATACCAAGTTACATACAACATAACACATTCTAACTTAAACCATATGTGCATGTGTATATATAAAAAAAAAAAAAAGGATTCTACACAAGATTTGCCACTGCGTCACAGAGAAATTACACTTGCGTATATACAGTATGTTTACCTGCACCCAGCATGACAGAAGGGTTGCTGGTGTTTGTGCAGCTGGTGATGGCAGCAATAACAACTGAGCCATGAGAGAGCGAGTAGTCCACACCGTTATACTGGAAAGGTATGCTGACATGATGGCGCTCAGATGGCACCTGAAACCCCTTAAAGCCTTGCTAAAAAATATAATAAAAAAAAAATCTAAATTAACAAACCCTAAAACATTATAATTAGGTAAAAAAGAAACGTCTTAGTGTGGTTTGTGCTGAAATTGAGCATTATGTACCTTGGCTCCTAAACAAGACTCAAAGTCCTGCTTCATTTCCGATACGGCCACTCTGTCCTGTGGCCGCTTCGGTCCACTGCAGCAAGGTTCGACTGTGCTGAGGTCAAGTTCAACGACCTGCATGAAGAGAAGACAGAAATAACAAACACAAGCTGTGTAAAGATGGCTAAACATGTGAATCAGTGTGGAGGTCACCAAATGCACAGTGTGAAGACGAGGCACATTTATTTATATAGCACAAGGCAATTTGAGGTGATTTATGAAAATTATTTCAAACACTATAAAAAGACAATATGTTAAGTTCATATGTTAACGCCATAAAAAGGCAATATGTTAGGTTAAGTTTCAAGAAGCAGCAATAAAAATAGCAAAAAACTGAAAACATAAATAAATATATTTATATAGCTTGAGCATATCAGCATATTCAGCAGGTACATCTCAATCCATGCAGGGATGCATCAGAATAACAACATATTTAGTATTTATGTGTGTTTGTGTGTGTATATGCAAGTTTACCTTTGTAAATTCTGGATCCTGAGCCTGATTGCTGTAGTCCCTAAACATGCCAACTGCTTTCAGGTACTGTGTAATGTAGCTAAGCTTCTCAGCATCTCGCCCTGATCATACACAGAAGCTGTTACATATCAGGTATACCTTTCACTTAGAAAGCAGACAGAATTACACTTCACTCCTCACCCACTTCATTAGGACAACCTGTACTAGATTTTTTTTGTACTAGACTGCAACCCTAGATTTTTTTTGCATTAATAAAGTGGCCAGTAGTTGTATATGACCAAAGGTATGTGGACACCTGATTAATCACCCTTATGTTCTTGCTAAAATTCCCATTCCATTTTTATTCCTCGATTTGTTGTTATAATAAGCTCTAGTTTTCTGAAAAGCCTTTTCACTAGATTTAGGAGAATGCTCAAAGGATCGTGGACATTAAGTCCTTTCAGCCAAACAAGCATTACTGACTACAATCACTAAACTCAATATTAATTCTACACAGAAATGCATTTAATTAAAAAATATATACAGTACAGACCAAAAGTTTGGACACACAATCTCATTCAAAGAGTTTTCTTTATTGTGTTCTTTATTGTGTTCTTTAGCCCAAACAAGTCTCTTCTGCTTGTTGCCTGTTCTTAGCAGTGGTTTCCTAGCAGATATTCTACCATGAAGGCCTGATTCACACAGTCTCCTCTTAACAGTTGTTCTAGAGACGTGTCTGCTGCTAGAACTCTGTGTGGCATTGACCTGCTCTCTGATCTGAGCTGCTGACCTGCGATTTCTGAGGCTGGTGACTCGGATGAACTTATCCTCCGTAGCAGAGGTGACTCTTGGTCTTCCTTTCCTGGGGCGGTCCGCATGTTTCTTTGTAGCGCTTGATGGTTTTTGTGACTGCGCTTGGGGACAATTTCAAAGTTTTCCCAATTTTTCAGACTGACTGACCTTCATTTCTTAAAGTAATGATGGCCACTCGTTTTTCTTTACTTAGATGCTTTTTTCTTGCTATAATAATACAAATTCAAACTCTTTGAATGAGAAGGTGTGTCCAAACTTTTGGTCTGTACTGTATATCTGGAATCAATGACAGATACCTGTCTGCTCGAGATACTGGACACTGATGTGGTCAACAGGGAAGAAGGCGGCCGTAGCACCGTACTCTGGGCACATGTTGGCAATCGTGGCACGGTCAGCGATGGAAAGCTGAGCCACACCAGGCCCAAAGAACTCCACAAACTTCCCTACCACTCCAACCTGACGCAAATGCTATAGAAAAAGATTAACAGATAAACCACAGATTTAAGCACAAATCATTTGTAAGAACATTTATACATCTGTTAAGATATAAGGGCATTTAAGAAGTATAACATTTCTAAAAATCTTGTGTACCAGTATCCTACTGGTGCTCCCAAGTGCAAATAAATTACCCATAACTATTAATCTCAAATTGATCAATCTGCATAAAAAATTGTACACATAATTTGTGTGGATTGCTGCACTTTGATAAATGGAATAGCCAGTGAAGTTTAAATCACAAATTTTCAATTACATTTAAAGCATATACTCTCTTATCCAGAGTGACTTGTGCATTGGACTGCAATGTCAAAAACACATTTGCAAGCTGGTTAACTAAAACAAGGAGTGAGAAAAGCATGAAGAAAATTATTTGTAAAAAACACTTATTATTGGCTTTTTTTAATTAGCCAAAACAAACCCATACATTTTAACAATTAAGAGCTCAGCAAAATAAAAGAATTTCTTTGAGCCCCCGGTTACATTTGTGAAGACTGCATTTGTTGCAAGCAAGGAGAATGCACCCAAAGATTATGTATTATTCTTTTTTTTTTATCTCTTCCTGTACTTTTATTCCCTTACAAGTTGCTTGTGTTGCTTATAAGTTACACTGCTTAGCTTTGTATACTCATGCTTTGATCTCAAATCCAGTAAAAGCTAAATATTTAAATACTGAAATATAAAATATATTTCCTCTCCTGTTGTTTTTAGCTTAACCCTGATCAATCATCCCCCCCCCCCCCCTCATGTTTGTCTATGCTTGTAGGCATCACTACAAGCAAACCAGATGTGCCATGCATGCACTTGGGAATTTATTGGTGACTGGCATCCATCAACAACATATACTGTATAGCAAAACGCAAAGAAAATCAGAGATTGAACCTGCACAGACAACTTTACTACACCATACTGATTGATAAACGCAACCCAAAATTCTTATCTTCTCTGAACACAAAAAAATATGTACCTTAGTGACAGTTAGGACAATGTCAGTGGAGGTGATGTACTTGTTTGGCGTGCCCTGGAGTTTGTACCCAATGACCTCTGGCAGGACCATACTGATTGGCTGACCCAGCATTACCGCCTCGGCTTCAATACCTCCCACGCCTGCTCAGACATATTGACAGTACATCTTGTCAGTATTAATTGCTCTCTTTAGCAAGTATTTTCACACAGCTTTTCAAACATAAGATTCTCTCAAGAAAAAAACGTATATAGGTTAAAACATTTACACTATATGACCAAAAGTTTTGTGGACACATGACCATCACACCAGTCTTCATTTTACTGTTATAATAAACTTCAATCTTCTGAGGTGGATTTCAACTAGATTTTGAAGCATGACTGTAGGGATTTGTGTTCATTCGTACACAAGAGCATTAGTGAGGTCAGGGTAAAGGGGCCTGGGGTTCAGTCAGTGTGTGTTCCGTGAAGGCCTCTAGACCTCTTACACTCTAACCTGGACAAACCATGTCTTCATAGAGCTTTCTTTGTGGACAGGGAAAGTCACGCTGGAACACGTTTGGGGCACTTTAGTTTCAGTAAAGGGAAATTTAAATGCTACAGCACAAACACATTCTTAATTACAATTAAACACTTACAACTGTCTAGCAAGGGATTATATGGGTGTGATAGTTATGGTAAGTGGTCACATACATTTGGTCATTTAGTGCACAGCTTCCCAACCCTGGTCCTGGAGGACCACGTCCTGAACATTTTATCATCTGCTTTCACCTACTTCAGTTCAGAAAAGGCTGTTAATTAGCCGTCTATTTAAGTCAGGTGTGTTGGGAGCTGGGAAAACATTAAAATGTGTCAGGAAGAGGGTCCTCCAGGACCCAAGTTGGAAACCTGTGATACAGTATATATCTGAGGTCATTATATATAACAATATTAACTTTAAAACTTTAAAAGTTTTTAACGGTGAATTTTTTATTATTATTAAAGTCTTCTAAGGATTGCAACTAAGCATCGTCAGTAAAAAAAAAAACTCACCCCAGCCCAGCACACCCAGGCCATCGATCATGGTTGTGTGTGAATCTGTGCCCACCAGGCTGTCGGGGTAATAGTAGCCATTCTGCTGGAACACAACCCGAGCTAGATATTCCAGGTTCACCTGATGTACTATTCCGGATCCTGGAGGAATGATGCGCATATTCTGGAATGCTTTGGAACCCCACTGTGGACAAGAAGGCAAATTATATTTCTCTTGGTTAACATTGTGTGCATTGAGAGAATTTTTTTGTCAACTGAGGAAGCTAAAGTAGAGCATTACCTTTAAAAACTCAAAACGTTCCTTATTCCTTTCAAATTCAAGTTCTTGGTTTTTCTGAAGACTGTCAGACCTGAAATTAATTTTGATAAAAGTCAATGAGCACGTCAATAAACTTGTAAAATTTAAAAGTACTTCATACATATGAACAAAAACACAAAATGTTACTAATATAGGTGTAACTTCAAAATACACTTCTTTTTTTTTTTTTTTTTTTACTTCTAGTGATGTACTTCCCTCATAGTAACTGGATACATGTGAATAATTTATGATAAATAATTTATTATATCTATAATAATATATGCACATGGGAACCATGTTAAAGCTAACTTTTGTGTAAAGGTTTTAAACATCCAGATTTAGTTGAACATTGAGTGTGCCACATGAGCTGTGTGGTCAAAGGTAAACCTTTAACACACATCCAACTTGGCAACACTTGCTGTATAACGTCCACTACAGATAAACAAAAGACACAAACCTCCTATTAAGCACACAATACTAAGATTTAAATGATTTTAATTGTTCTTGAAAGGCTGCATTTTGTGTAAGCATTTTCCCTATATAAAGTACAGTATGAGCCAAAATATACAGTACTCTATTATCGTGTTGATTTACCACAGTATGCATAATGTAAGTGTTCAAACTGTGTGTATCTCATTCATGCAAATTTTTTAACCATATCCCGGAACAATGGCTGCTTCAGACTCACGATGTGTTCACGTAATGCAGGCACAGTTCTTAGCAGATCTTCACAGTTAAACACACTCTGCTTTAACATTCCCCACATGTAGGCATCAGGTGGTGTAAGATCAGGGGAATGGGACAGGTATGGAAAGAAATTGTTCTGACATCTTTTTTAACTCGGTCGACGTTCCCAACGACTTGGTGAGTGTTAATAAAACTGAACTATATATACTTTCTCCTCTGTCGAGAGACCCATTTTCAACAACTGCACAACACAACTTTCTTTTCACTACTGAGAACACGCGTGTCTGGAGCTTTGCCTCGTTAACAAACGCAAAAGCGTGCCCAAAATATGCAAGTTTCAGTACAGATATCTTGCCGCATACCGTATTTTATCTATTTAACTAGCAGACAACCTAATAAAATCTTATTGCAATATTTGTTGTTCATTTAGTTCAGGCATTGAAAAAAAAAAGAATTTCTCTCGTTTTTTTTTTTTTTTACCATTTTTGCATTGGCCAAGGTTTAAACAATCTAATTGGTCTTCTCATTAATGTGACCTTATGTGAGCCTGTTGCTCAGCTCTGCTGTTCTTTATGGTAGGTGTGGCTCAGCAGGAGCTCATTATATAAACACTGAAATGGCACATCTGGAGGAGTGAATAAAAGGAGTTTGAGGTATAAATTCATGATGTTGTTGGTCTTTCTGGCTTCCGGCAAGTGGTCGGCACAGTGGACCATTCGATCAGCACAACAACTTGGCACAGGTTTTACACCAGTTGCCCGTGCTGATGCAACCCTGCCATTTTATCTAGGCTCAAGACCCGACTGGGGTTTGGGCATTGGGTGGGAATTGAACCTGGGCCTTCCGCATGGCAGGCAAGAAACATATGACTGAGCCTCAATGCCCCTGAAGAAAGAGGATTAATTTATCACTCTTTGAAGGGTCTCCCAGACCGAAGTCAACATGTTAAAGAAATACTAAAATATAGGACCTTTAATACATCTGAAATAGAATAGAAATCGTACGTATGTTCAGTCGTGCACATGGTCAATGACTTACTTTCTGTTGAAATCCACCTGAATGGAATGGTCAATGACGAGGTCAGCAGGACACACAGGGTTAATCTTCTCTGGATCACCACCCAGCTTCTTTACTGCGTCACGCATTGCAGCAAAATCCACCACTGCAGGAACCCCACTGTCAACAGCAAAGACGTCATAGCAGTGATACACTTTTTTGCATGCTCTTGCAGGTGTTATTTAGCACTACCACTTCACACATTATATGTATAGTAGAATTGTTTGTTACACACAAATAACCCATGAAATGATTAATGAAACACATGAAATAATGTCAGTGTAACAGGTAAGGACGAAAACACAACTTTGAGTGCTGTTATGGGAAAATAATCAGTTGCAGGGTGTTACAATGCCACCATTAAGCTGTTTCTTTGCTGATAACAGGACATCCTAAAGCCATGCTACAGAGAAACCACAAAGTCCTCTGTGATAAAGAGGCCCATTTTGGAAAGGTCAACGGAAACTTTTTCCAGATGAAATCTTTACCATTAGGTGTTGGGGTGTTGAAGTAACATTATAGAAAAAAAAACTTTAATATAAACCTGTGATTTAACTTGCAGCCCACTACCATCTGAACTATGATATTATAGAAAATTAATCTGCACCTCCTGGCCAATCAGAACTTAGAATTAAACATCAAGACAAAAATCTAATTGTTTAAACCTACTAAACACACCAGAGGATAGTGTTCCTCGTCTCTGACCAATCTATCAATAAAATATTGAAATGAAAGACGAGATTGATATGAATATACTCATGAATATATGATAGCAATACTCAAGAACCTTGCAAAAGCCAAGAAGAAAAAACAGCTATTCATTACAGACATAATTAAACCTACGTGAAGTCCTGAAGGATGACGCGGGCAGGTCTGAAGGGCACCTCTACCGTCTGGGTTTGGGTCTGCTTCCAGTTGAGTATGCGCTCCACATCTTCCTTCTTTACCAGGAACTCATCACAGTTCCTCACTGCTGACTCCAGCAGCACACGGATAGAGAAAGGTAGGTGTTCTGTATTCAAGGAAAAAAAAAAAAATTAATAGCTCTGTCCAGTTCCACTCAGAGTGTATGGTACAGTCGGCTCACTTTCATTTTTAGGACATAACATACTCTATGATCTTCTTTATTATATTCTTTAGAAGTCCGTTAATCAAAAAAACTGATTATGACATGTGAGAGCATTTAATGTTCTCTACTCACTTTAAATAAAATTTTCACACATCTGTCTGTGCATGATTTTTCCATCAATCAGTTGCACATGAAAAGATTACAAGTCAAATGGACATGACTATAATTACAAAAATAAGTATATGTGAACCTGTCTGTAAAAACCTTTTTTTTTTTTTTTAAAGGTATTTTTTTGTGTTTTCTATATAAAATCATTCTACGAAGGTGAGTCAAAAATGATGGCTTTCCGGTTAAAACTTCTGTTGGCCGCACTGTCTTATCAGCTTTTTCGTTCAAGGCTACCTTCTCCCAAGTTACTGCAGGTGTGAACATTTTACATCAGTTTATTTGTTAATTGTGGTGCGAGCAAAAATAAATGCTCCACTTGTGATCTGCACAAAAGAAGAGCAGCGTGCAGTTATACATTTTTTTGTTGTCGCATTAAATGATGCTTACAGTTTTATGGGTTTCTCAAAGGCCAATATTAGAACAATATCAGCAAACAATCAACAGTGCTCGTTACAGTACAATGCATTTTAAATAGCTAAAGCCTGAACTTTGGATAAAACGCAAATTGCTGATATCCTAGGTCACTGTGATCTTGCATGACAACACACGTCAGCACCCTTCTGCCCACACTGTCAACACTGAAAAGACTTTGTTTTGAGGTGTTAAAGCATCTTCCCTATCGTCTTGATCTTGCTCCATCAGACTTTCACCTGTTTGGTCCCCTTAAAGCAGTCCTACGAGGTTGAAGTTTCACTTCTGATGAAGAAGTGAAGACAGAAATGCATTTGTGGCTCACAGCTCTGCATAAGACATTTTTAATGAGAGGAATATGAAAGCTTGTTGACAGACAAACAAATTGTTTTGAAAAGCAAGTGATTATGTCACCTGCGACCCTGAATACAGGATTAAGCGGTAATGAAGATGAGTGAGTGAGTGAGTAAGATTATGTCAGAAAATTATCCAATTGTCTTTTCTAAAAGTTAATTAAAAATTCTACAGCCAGAGTGTGGATAATTTTTGACTCACCCTCATAGAATGATTTTATGTAGAAAACAATGAATCACAAAAAATGAGCAGTTAGGTTTTCACAGACTAGAGACTAGGGTCACATTTGGCATCAACACCAAGGTCAAGGTTACTTAAAAGATCATGCTACTGTAGCTGGAACTGTTAAAAAATATATTACCTTTTTTTTTTTTTTTTTAAAGCAGAAATTCAGAAAATGCACAAATCCTTTTACCGTATCGGGGGTCTCCAAGCTTTCGTAGATTGAAAAACTTCCATTCAGGCTTCTGGGGGTTGAGAGGCTCGATGATGTGTGCGTATGGGTTACTCATAGTTGAAGACTCTTTCCTTACCCACACGGTACTCTTGAGTTACCTGATAATTCAGGAGAAAAAAGCCTAAATAAAAGCACACCAATTAACTACAATACAGTTACACCCAGGAGCTTGTTTTAAACATGCTGTGACTAGCTAAAACACCCAATTAAACATCCAAGCCTGTCACTTAGACTTGAGCATGTTAGCTCCTTTTGATGCCCCTATTTATCAGTAAAGACTTGAGGCACTGCCTGCCAAATCTGACCGCCTGATATGTGACGAGCAGGATTACAACAATGAGATAGGACAAGCCACAGAAATGGAGCAATGTGAAATTTATCTGCTCAGACTTTAAATAAAGGCTAAGCTTCTTGTCCAATAATCTAGTGTTTGCATCAAAACCTTCGGGCCTGACAGATCCAAAGCTGATCATTTAAATTTTAAAAATATGTTCACATATACTATAAAGAGCAAACAAAAAAGCTGCCAAACCTGTGACTAATTTTGAAGTGTGTTTGAGGTTATATAAAATACAGCTGCCATGCCGTATTTAAAAGTCTAGTGAAAAACGCAGACAGTGTACAGTATATTGTGAAAGTAGAAGATCATTGTGAAACTAGTGGGAGGGACTAAATAAACGCTCAGGTGATGGGTCACAAGATTATGTTAGAGATTTTGTAACAACCACTCGTGATAAAATCTAGTTCACCCACACATGTAGGCTTAGATCTGGGTAAAGTAATGCTTACTGGATCAAGCAGTTCCAAACAGAGAAGTCACAGACTCACAGAGGAAATGGCAAAGTAAGACTTCGTTGCATTAATGAGCCTGTGCTTTAAGGAAATGCTTCAGCAAACCAGACAAGCAGGGCAGCTCACTCCATACTGCATGTGAACTAACCAGAAATTCCAAAATAAGATCAAGTTCAAGATAATTACTCCTTTCGAAGTCACAAAACATATAATAATGACATAATATGCTAAATGAGGCATTTTTAAGTTTTTCTAATTGAGGACAAAACCCACTTTCAACAATGCAGTCATAGCGCAAAACACAGTTTAAAACAACTGTTTGTCAGCTTACCCTAAAGGCAAAATATATACAGTTCATATTAAAGATATACAAGGGGCCGAAACTCTTGATTGCATAGAATAAAAACTATGTTGAAAATTAGATTTTAAAAAAACTACCTTCATTTCTTTATATAACCCCCTGCTACACTAATGCACTTACAGTAGCTCAGCGATTCACTAGTACTTGGATACCCCAAAGTACCCTGGAGCCGTGATCAGACTGCCTGCTTCACATCTGCAGCGCTGGCCTCCCAGAAACTCCTTTATTTAACGTTGTTAACTACTCTACTTTTTTTTAAGTGATCAACATATGATACAAGTCACCTGACGTTAACATGGTCCCCCTTATGCAAAATACATATTGTACAGGTTATAAAGTCTGCCACTGCCAAAGGACAGTCTGGAGAACATTTCTGTGGTAACATTTAATAACATTTAACATTAAATTAAGCGGTCAGTCAATACCTACAGATTTAACTACTAACCACCAATTTTTAACCTCTTTTTATCATTTTGCATGGATTAACCCTACAGATTACAGCTACGGTTTGGTTTTAAGAAGCCTTCACACATTCAGCTTCTAAACATACAATTCAAGCAATGTGGCGTTTTAGTTTTTAGATTATTTATATTATATTAAAAAGGTAAAAATTTTACCATGTTTTAAATATACAGTTGGGGAACCCAAGGATTTAGTCAGCACAGATGCCACATCAGAAATTCAGATTCCAGATTCAGTTAAATCCAAAACTCAGGTTATTGTCTGTAATAAATTTCATATGTTTTTTCTCATGTCCGTTTGGGTTACCCCTAGGTTCTCCAGTTTCCTCCCATGAGTCAAAAACATACATTTACATTATAGCATTTGGCAGACATCACTATCCAGAGTGACTTACATTTTTCCTAAAAAATATTTATCTGAGCAGTTGAGGGTTAAGGGCCTTGCACAAAGACCCAACAGGAGCAACTTGGTAATGCTGGGGTTCGAATCTGGGATCTTTCAATCATCAGTCCAATGCTTTAACCACTGAGCTACCCCAGCCCCCAAAATTATACATAAAGGTAACCTGGCTTTGCTAAATTGCCAGTAAGTATGAATGAGGGCCCCGTAATGGACTGGTGTCCCATACATCGTCCATTCCTGCCTCACATCCAGTACATGGTCCAGATCCAAAGCAACTTAGACCAAGATCACTGATGATGAATGAATGAACGAATGAATGAATGAATGAATGAATATATCTATAAAAAGTATAATAAGGTTAAGGGTTAAGAAACCCAATAGAGATTTATACAGACTTAATGAAATATGTCAGCTCAAAAAAACCACTGTAGTGCTGTAGTGTAGATATTTTTGACTTGATCTCTCCAGTAATAGAAGCTATAAACTATTGCAGTAACATTATATGTGCATTCACCCTGTACCAAGCAACAAGTTACATATTCTGTAAAACAGCCCTAATTGTATGTATATTTATAATATTACTAAATATTAATATATAAATAGATATGCTTAAATGCTGCTTCAACTGTGCACCTGCTCTGTTAGATCTAATAAAACCTTTAATAAACTAGCTAACAAGCAACATGGGCTTGTAGATTCTGTTTCTGTAACTACATAACAGGCTACCATTCACGCAATTTTTTAAAATTAATATCAATGTGCACAAACATTAAACTTCTTGCTGCTGTTTGTTGCTGTTGACCTGCACTGGTCTCACTCTCCCTTCTCTCCCATTGATGATCTGTCACTGGCCTGTATGTTTAGTGTCGCTAAAGCTAGCTTGCTAACAGAAGAATGCAATCGCATTGTTAAAATGTCACTAATTTCCAAATCTAATATAATGTTTTCCCAAATCTACACAACTAATGTTTTTAAATTTCACATGACTTACCGAGTTTAAACAATGACCGACCTCTGGTAATCAGTTCATGTACTAGCGCTACAGCTACCTGAAGCACAAAACTACAGACCACCTCTCTTACCGTAATGGACCTAAAAGCACAGACAAAAAAAAGGTATATATAATTCGTAAATTTTCTAAATTAAATTATCTCCTGTTTTCATTTGTGAAAATTATAATTAGTACAAATAGACTCATAATGAAAACAAGGATATAGAAGTGTAAATATATATTACAATTTGACTCTACGGCGAATAATGTTATATCATGACGATTTCTGGCTTCATTACGGTAATGATTCAGCTGTTTGTCAGTAAGGGCGAAGTAATTACTTTTACGCCTCTTACTATTTTATGCCTAAAATGTGTTTTTAAACACAGCGACTGAAATCTATAAGTAATATAAACACAGCTACTAAAAAATTTTGGGCAGTGTGAACAAATGAAAGTTATACTGGACAAAAAGAAACTGCTTATTATTTAAGTGAAGTGGCTTTTATTGGCTTTCCACCATACACAGCAGGTGCAGTGGACAGTAAAACTGACCAACGCTTCCCTAGGGTCATGGTGCTATATAAATCAGATTTACACAGAACAGTACAGAAAACTCGACAACATAACCAAAATAGACTACAATACAGTTAATTAATTGCGTTAAAGAATCAGTCAATATAAGCATCAAGTGCAAAATATAGTAGGCTACAATAGGCCAATTTCATTTGTTTCATTTCTAAAACATTGCTCTTACTGTTATCTACAAGACAAAATTCCTAAACAGAAGGCTGTGCTTAAATATGAATGGTGTTCAAGTCAAACCAGGACTTTTGATTATGCAGAATAACAGAACAAGTTATGAGAGTAAAAACTACTTTTATTTATCGATATAATCCCCTGCTACACTAATGTACTTATCCCAGCATTTCACTAGTGTTTGGATACTATCAATATAGAACATTTTGTCAGCTGTGATCCGTGATCAGCCATGATCTGACTGTCTGCTTCACGTCAGAAACACTGGCCTCCCAGGAACTCCTTTAATGGCCCAAACATCTGGAAATGGCTTGAAGCACTCCGGACTTCACGGGAACGTGGCATAAACTCCCAGCCGAGTTGCAAGTTTACAATGCCTACAGACAGATTCATAGTTATTCAGCGATTTTCAGAGGTCAGGTGTTCCAGCAGCTGAAAGTTCACAGAAACATCTGCAGTGGCCTAAGGGAGTCTCAGCTGATATTGTAGGGCATTTTTCTATGACTAAGGGTCTCATCACCATACTGTGCTTCTGTAAATATCAAGTCCTTGTTTGATTTGAGCGCCCCTTTCATTAAATGTTTATAAATAACTCATCCAACCTCGCATGATACTTGTCCATATTGTGTAAATATATAATTGGTACAATGTAACAAGCTTAAATACGTGCATTTGTATCTGTCTGGGTTTTGGTGCACTTCATGTCACCACTACAGTTTCAGCTAGTTTACATTCATCTGCATGTGTAGTTGTTGGCAATAGTAAAGGAAGGGACAGGTCAAGCTCTGCATAGAGATCAGTGATGGAGCTATTTCCTCCTTTTGCTGCTCTTCTGCAATCTGTAAATCTTCTTGGCCTGTACTCTCTCTTTCTCCTGTACCTCAGTGTCATCCAGCACCTCCAGACAGGGGATCTGACTGATAACATACTGCCTGTAGAATAAGAGTGGACCAAAATCAGAAATATTGTTTCATAACCATAATTGCAAATCACAAATTTCAGTCATCTGTGAACAATTGAGATAGAAGTACATTATGACAATTAAACACATTTAATGTTGGTGGAAGTGCTTTGCCAAAAATGCTTTGTCAAAAAGCAAGAAAAATGAAACTTGATGTCTGACCTAATTAACATGTCTGCTTTAACAATGCAAGACATTACAGGTTACTTTTTTAAAATTGATTTTGTAAACAATGGATGCCATAGCCCTGTAGACTGGTGATATTCTTATAAGTGTTTTTATTGGAACTTTTTCTAAACTTTTTCTAATGTGTACATTTTAATTATTTACCAAATCAAAACTGTAGTTCATGTATGATGTCAGAATGAAAAATGTTTATTTGAATGTGTTCTTAACAAAAAGGATTTTTACAGAACAGTTTCTTGAAAACAAGAATGTACCATGGAATTCCTTTCAAAATAATGATATGGTATTTTCAGCTGCATTACAGTCATTAGTATTTCTTTTAAACTTTTAAATGAGAATAGGAATGCACATGCAAATGGTCACTACACGTCATCTTAATAACTGCATTTTTGGGGACAAAACTCACTCAGTCATTCATTCACTATACTGCTTATCCTGTACAGGGTTGCGGGAGGCCTTGAGACTTTCCCAGGGGACTTATGGCATAAGTCCAGGAGGGTTGCCAATCTATTGCAGGTCACACAAGCACAAACATTCACTATGGGGAATTTGGAAATGCCAGTAACCCTAATCTGCACGCCTTTGAACTGTGGAGGGAAACTGGAATAACTAGGAGAAACCCAACAAGCACAAGGAGAACATGCAAACTTCATGCACACAAACCAGGGGCGTGAATTTAACCCAACGCCACAGTACAAAGCACAACACCACTACACTGTAAAATAAAATTAAAAACGGTGCATAAATCCTTAAATTTTACGGTAAAAAAAACGACAGCTGTGGTAACAGTGCTAACCACTACACTACCATGCATTTTAGGCAACTGTTGTCGTTGTTGGACTTCCTCAGTTTCCCCACGTCCCCTCACACGGCTTGCACTCCAACAACGACAACACTTATGTAGCAAGCATGTTAGTGTAGTGGTTAGCACTGTCGCCTTGCACCTCCAGGGTCTGGGTTTGCTTCCCGGCCAGACTCGAAAAAAAGAACAATTAAAATCCGTAAAATATGCAGCATAATGAGTGTGATCCCGTAGAACCAAAAACATTGCTACCGTATTTTTTACAGTAAACCTCTGGCAACCACAGCTGCCGTTTTTTTATTGTAAAATGTACGCTTTGTTTTTTTACAGTGCAATAACAGTGCTACCGTATTTTTTACGGTAAAATTCTGGTAACCACGGCTGCCAGTTTTTTACCGTAAAATTTACCGTTGTTTTTTACAGCGTAGCAAACAGCAAAACTTATTTTGAAATATATATTCTTAAACAAAATATAATAATAATAATATTAATAAGAATAAAAAAACATATTTTCATAGTAGTAAGTCAGATTTATGTGGTTTATTAAATTAAATTTAAGTGAAAGTCTTGGTTTTCATAGACATGTCATGGTTGCGCTGTGGGTGAACAAAACAGTGAAGTAATAGTAGATTTAAAGACACCAGCTGAGATTTGATGTTTTAGTACTACAGTTTAAGATTAAGCATGTGAATGCAATTGATAAAATCTGAAAATTATTGATGTGATTTCTGCAGACAATCTGCTGATTCTCGACTCTCTTTAAATTAACATTTTAGTTATTATATTTTTTTGCGTTCGTTAAAAATTATTTATTATTATTGTTGTTGTTGCTGTTGTTGTAGTAGTAGTAGAAGGATCTGTGTGGCGATAATTCTAGAAAAACATCGAATATTCTGGAACAGTATATACATGTTGACCACTAGATGGAGTAGTAGACACACATCTAATCTCGTGCTCCGTGTACAACTGTGGCCAAAGGTTTTGAGACTAAGTATGTTAAAAGTACTGTATAATTACACGCATTTCATAAGTGTCAGCTGCGTTTATTGATATTACATTAAGTTTATGCGTAGAGTCAGTATTTGCAGTGTTGACCCTCCTTTTTTTTCTTTCAAGATCTCTCCAATTGGCTCTGTTATGCTGTCAATCATCATCTGATATCCTGATTGATGGCAGCCCATTCTTGCATAATCAATACTTAGAGTTTGTGGGGTTTTGTTTGTCCATCTGCCTCATAAGGACTGAACACAAGTTCTTAACAGTATTAAGGTTTGGGGAGTTTCCTGGCCATGGACCCTGTCCTGGCAATGTTTAGTTCCCAGAGCTTCTCATCACTTTTGCTTTATGGCAAGGTGCTCCAATATGCTGGGAAAGAAAGACATTGTTCATGACCAAACTGTGCTTGGAAAAGTTTCTGTTCCTGGAGGATATTTTAATACAATTCTTTATTCATGGCTGTGTTTGCATGCAAAATTGTGAGTGAGCCCACACCCAGTCAGTCACTGTACCTGTTGCAGAATATCAGTCTGTACCTTATGTTTTTCCTGGATAGAAGTGGCTATATATATATATATATATATATATATATATATATATATATATATATATATATATATATATATATATATATTTAAAAAACAATCTTTTTACAACACTGAAGCAGCAGACTTTGAGAAAATTTATATTTGTGTCATTCTCAAAACTTTTGACCAAAGCTGTGCTTTTAAGTGACACCTTCAAAAAACTGAACTAAACCAACCTGCTTTAAGTTGGCAATTCTTTTTAGCCATGAAAGGAAGCTATTTTACATCTGGCAATTTTTAGGTTGTTGTATTTACCTGTAATCAAGGTACTGTGTCAGACTGCCTCCATTAAAATAACTGGGTGCTGCTTCATTGTTCATCATACTAAGTATCCTGTAATTACAGCAGAAGACATCATAGCCAACATCTTTCTGAGATGCAAGAACACTGAGGAATCAGAGCAATCAACAATTCTTGTTAATGAATGAGACATGTCAGATGAAGCGTACTTGATATTAGGGAACTTGCAGCGTATTTCCTCGACTATGATGGGAAGATTGCTTATCCTGTTCTTGTTGATCCACAGTGTGGTGAGACTTGGCATATAGGGGAATTTGACATGAGTGCAGTAGTTGTTGCCATCCAGGATGAGAGTGCTCAGCTTGTCCAGCTCCCCCAGAAGAGCTGGGCTCCGTTAATGGCTGAGTTAAGGGCTATTGCTTATGGCGAAAGGCATGACATAAGGCACAATGTATGACCATGTGGCAAATTCTCAGGCCAGACGGGTTGTGGGAGTATGTTAGTGGGGGTGCATGTTCATGTACAGTCCTGTGCAGACAGTGTAAGTTCCTGTTTTGAAGGATGTTATAATATAATTTAATAATTAACACACCCTGAAAGAAGTGCACACAAAAGGATACTCATCCAGCAGGTTATAACTGAGATCTAGGACCTCTAGGGTGTCCTGCTGTTTGAGAATGGCATCATACGGAATTTCCAGGAGGCTCTGGTATGCAAAGGAGAGCCTCTTCAGCCCTGGCTCTATGGTGGAGCTCCCTAGGTCCCCTTGCTCCATTACACAGCTCTCACACACCTCCATTACATGAGCTCTCGGTATCACATCGTAGATGTGACCTGATACATGAAACCATACATGAAACCGTATATGAAACCTTATACAACAACTTTTAAAACATAGTACATTCAGTTCACTCAAAAGCAATTAATTTATTAAAATGAGACTTTCCCATAATTTCGGAATTTCAATCCATTTTTGCAGAGTATTTACTGTACCTAAATGACACTCCTGTACAGCATGCATATTCATATATTGTGTTTATGCATGGCATTGTCTGTATATGACATCTCAGTTCTTAAATTTCCATGCTACTATGATGTTTTATTGCATTAGCAGTATTTGTTAGACTTAATTTTTTTGGACTGTTGAAATGAAATTGTTTTTTTTATTTAGAAGAAATGGAAATTTATGTTTAAATAGCAGTGTAGATATTTGCATCACATAGCCACCCACTCAAAAATGTATTTATTCATTCGACTTCTATACCACTTATCTTGTGTACGTACAGGGTCATGGGGGCCTGGAGACTTAGGGCACAAGGCTGGGTACACTCAGGAGAATGTGCCATTCCACAACACACACACACACACACACACACACACACACACACACACACACACACACACACACACACACACACACACACACACACACACACACACACACACACACACACACGCCAATTTGTAAATGTCAATTAACCTAATCTGCATGTCTTTGGACTGTGGGAAAAAACTGGAGTAACTCTCAGGCATCAATCTAACCCTATTAATGAAAGCATCTCAACAAACCTTGCATATTGCTGCATTTGGAGGAGTATTAAACTTCTATTTAGCAAACCTGATGACTTTTAAACAGGCTTAATATCTCTAACTTTGCACAGAGAGCAGTGACTATAACAAAAGAGCAAAGCTAGGGCTGAAAATAACTTAATATTCCATGCATTGTTTTGCGTTCTATCAGTAGGCAGTGAAAGTAGGTCAAAGTCCAGCGTCAACAACTGAAACTAAAGCATAGCTCTAATTTTATACATATACAATGTCAAGTTAATGTTCTTAAAATTCTACTTGGATAAAACTGACAAAATCACAATATTCACAAGTAGTGATTTTTTTTTCTTCATGCAACATTTTTGTTTGCTTTTTTCTTTAAAGTTCAGCAAGATTCCTTATTCCTTCATTCATTTTCCTTAAATCTGTCATGTAGCTGTCTATCCACAAAAAGACCAGCTTGAGATCATGTTCATTGGAGGTTGTTATCAACAATTCACTTAAAGTTGAATTCTGTCCATACACTTACACAATAGTATGCTACACTACTGGACTAATGCATGCATAGGTTAAAATGTATAAACAATTTTCATTGTATTTTAATGCACAAATTTTTTCTCACCGATGTAAGCTGGGTTCTTCAGGAGGTTGTGTATTGAGACAATGGCTGAGTGTGTTAGACCTAAATGTCTTCTTTATCCACATAAAGGCCGTCTTTCATGTCTAGAGTCAGGATCACAAGGTCTGGATAATTACACTGCCTATTAACCCTTTACTCAGTCCAGTACACAGAAATAGGTCAACTGCTAGATCATTTTTAACCGAAGCTTACTGAGAGTATAAAAGATTTCAGTGATGTTTTAATGAGTGATATCAAGGTTGAGGCCAATAACATTATCATACACTGATAGGTAATATCAGGTTTTATATATTCACAGTATAGTACCTGATATATTGTAAATATATATAGGGTATTCTAGTGTGAATATATATAATACCTGATATTATCTATCAGTGTATGATAATGTTATTGGGCTACGGTGAATAGCATTATCATATACTGATAAGAAATATCAGGTATTATTATATATTCACAGTATATCATGTATTATATCGTGAATATGATTGAGAAAGTACTTAAAGAAAATGTTACGTGATTGTTTATTTAAAGTTGTTTTGCCTAAAGACAACTTTTACTCTTGATCTGTTGTTATGAGGGGCATTCAAGTCAAACCAGAACCTGTGATGAAATTTCTTGTAAACAAAGGTGTAAAATTGACTGTCATTTACAGAAGACTACTAGTCCAATATGGTGATGAGACTCTTAGCTTCAGTAAAACATTTGACTGCTGCAGATGTTTTAAACGGGAGCACTTCTTTATCGTTCACTTCCAAATCAACATTTCTCTTTTTTCCTCTTGCACCTGTTATAACGAGCACTGATTTTGCTGTATTTGTGAACTATAATATACTCACAGTAATATTTTCAAAAGAAAGTGCATGAATGGATTTTATACAGTGGAGGAGATGACGCATTATAAGCTTTTGTATTGTTTATAATGTTTCTTGTAATCTTATACAACGTTTGTAATTAAAAAGGTTTTGTGTGCAACAAAACTCAACACTTAATTCTTAATCTAATTTCATGCACGTGAAACACAAGCACTACACAAACACAACCAAAGCCATGATGCCATATTATTAACCAACAAATTATTGACACTAAATTGTATACTTAAATGGCCACATGTACTGTACTGTATGTGGTCTAGGTTAATTGGTGTTTACAACCAATTTATAATACTGTACATGAGATAGTGAAATGGTGCAATTCCTCTATACTCCTTCAGGTGGCCAAGCTAAACTGTTCAAGATTCAATATTCAAGAGACTTTATTTGCCATTTGTACACATACCGACAGTTTGAGTACATTTAAATATTTTTTTTTTTGTTTTTTTTGTGGAGATAAGAAAACATAGATATCACATATTCCCAACTTTGTATGCAGCACAGCATCCTGTGTGGTAGCAGCAAGTTGGTTGAAAAGTTTGTTTAGAATTGTAGGGAAAAAATTATCAGGATATTTATAAAATAGAGATACTTACAGAATCGCAATAAAAATACAAAAAACAATCGGCACCTGAATATCATGATAATATTGTATTGGCTGGTATTTCCCATCCCTACTAAATACGGCTCTTCTGCATTTAGGTTATTATTCTTAGGGACATTTTATGGGTTCTATTTATTAGATTATTATTATTTTTTAATCAAAGTCTATTTTTATTGGAAATATTAACAAGTTACATATACATCCATACAATATATATATATATATATATATATATATATATATATATATATATATATATATATATATATATATATATATAAAATATTAATATAAATGAATAAATTACACATTAAACATAATAATAGTAAAAATAGAAAAAAGGAAGTATTAGAAAAAGAAACTAAAATTTTATTTTATTTTATTTTATTACAGATCCAATTTATCTGTGTCTATATATGCAGAATATAGACACAGATAAATTGGATCTGTAATAAAATATGTATATTCTTATTCTTATATATAGACACATAAATAGCTCATAAATGGTTCCCAGACATCATAAAATTCCTCATTTGTGCTAAATTAATATAATTCCAGACCTCTTTAATCCAGTGAGCACCCACTGGTGGCAATTACTCCATTCACTTAAACAGGATCATTCCCTGAGCAAAAAGGGAGCTAAAGGCTATCATATTGGCATGGGCACCATTCAAGCAAACACCACTTGAGTCAACACCAAAAAATGCAATAAATGCGGATGGTTTTAATGGTATTTGGCATATACTGTATATGACAAAGTATAAAAAATAAAACTTGAAAAATTATATAACTTTGGGCACGAACATATGCAGTAGCATACAGTAGCTTGTTCCTGCTTACATCGGTCAAATATGGAATTATTGTTAGTTACTTTTACATATAATATATATCACTGCGTTTTTCTTTTCTTTGTTCTCCGATCAAGTTTTGAATATCATCTTCCCAGTTAGATTATGATGCAATCTAGCCTCAACTATACATTGCTTATTTATTTAATTTATTATTCATTTATTTATATATTTGCAACAAAAAAAATCTTACAAAAGACAAAGCTGACAAAAATTAAAACAACCCAACAATTAAATAAACAAATAAAGATATTTACTGAGTTTTTTTTTTCTTTCTTTTTTTGTTGTTGTTGAAATTTTAGTCCTGTTATGGGTGTATAGAAAAGGCTTGTTTGCTTTTTTGGTCCTACTGGGTTTTGTTTGTACTCTTGATTACTATATTATATTGGTAATAGTATTCATTGTTTTCATTCAGTGTTTTTTTCTTAAATAATTTTATACGAGATGTGTAGTCAGGGTTTTGTTGTCTTGTGTCTCAGGCTGGGTTTGGTTTTTTAATTTGAACAAAGGCAAACGAGATGAGAAAGTGAAACAAGCACATTCTGTGGTACAGATGCTTTGCATATTATTATTAATGTTTTTATTAATTTTTATTGGTACTTTTCTGTGTGGTGTTTCGTCAGTGTTTTGTTTTCCTGTGTCCCAGTCTGGGGTTTTGTTTTGAATTTTGATTTCCATCTTAGGGCATGACGAAACTCAACCTCAATCCTACCGCGCTGCTGTCTCTGTGGGAGTTTCTCGAAACGCCGCGACGCAAATTCAGGTCACGTGACTTTCGGGTTCTCAGAAATTTCCAATCTGACTCTCGCGCCCCCGCCTTCTCGCGGTGACGTCAGCGATTCCTATATAAGTAGCTCGTGTCGCTCACAACGGTAGTTTCGACAGCCAGAAAAAAGACACATAAATGTATCTGAATAATTAGCGAGAGACGTGAATGGACGAAGACGCGAAGGATTACTTTTTCATTATGGCACTACTTCATTCCCGCGGACCAACGACAGTCGTCGAGTCTTTCAACAATTTCAGCATTTTAACACGAAACCTTCACTGGAGCGCGCGCCAGGCTACGGGCTGAATGGCTATTTATCAAAGGTAAGAATTGACCTGTTCTACTGCTTCTGTTCTGTCATACTCGATAAATATACTATAAATAAATTTTTTGTTATAATATTACATTTAAAAATAAATAGTTGCCTAGGTTACCACACGTAACGCGTGTTTGGGAAAACACAGCGTAGCCGGACGTGACGTAACAGTTGACCAACTAGTACTTCTAGATAAACAGTAAGAATCATAGTACAACCGAAATTTCTATGCCGTGGTGAATCTTAAAATTTGTACGTTTTTCCCTTGTAAGTTCTCATACATATATATAACAAAATATATATATTTTTTTTACTTATTTTGTGCCTTTAAATCGTAAGTTTTCGTCTTAAAGGCTGTGAACTTAATACATGGCAAATTAAGCAACCTGTTTATGAACTGAAAGATCTTAGATTAATTTAATAAGAGAGTAGTTTAAAGAGTTTCTGTACTATATTTGAAGTATTCTTTTTTTTCTCAGCCTTTACACCTTTACAAGAAACCTTTGTTTATAAACATTTCACTGTTTTCTTACAGAGTGTGTGTGACTGCGATGGCATCATTTTCCACCCGTCTGTGTCTTCTGTTCATTTGTTGGTGGAGACAACAGACCATCATGAGCAATCCCTTCCTGAAGATCCTTGACCTTTATCCTAACATGACCAAGACCAGTGAAACTCGGTCATTCATCTCATACAGGAGAAGGTCCTTCCTTTGTGTGCTGCAGAACATTTGCTTTTATTTGTGTGACTTTGTAAAGGAAGTCATCCATCAGTGTATGAGCATTACAGAGCTACTGAACATAAACATGTACACAGTTTTTCTATTACATAAGGACATGATGGTGAGCAAGATGAAGAGCATGACCGTAGAAGTAAAAGACTGGCCTGAACATGACGCCTGGAACAAGGACGTCAAAATGTCCACCGTTCTCGATAAGACTGTTAAACCACAAATGAAGGTGGTGATCCAGTCTGATCCGATGGAAGGGGCAGAATTCCTGCTCTCAGACTGGCTTGAATGTCAGTCAGAAGAGCAGGGTAAGAGAGATGATGTTGATGATGATCGGTCAGAATGGAGTGATGAAGATTTGTCCAGTGACGGAGTTTCAGAGATGTCCCATAAGCCTCAGTTTTCTGAGGACTTCTGTTCTACTGAAGACAAAGCAAAACTTTCAGGCCATGAGGAGGAGGAGGAAAAGGAGGACAAAGAACAGGATCCCCAAGAGCAAAATGAAACTGAATGGATCGAGGAAGATGATTCTGATTGGTCAGATGAAGATGATTTGGAGATGCCTGCAGAGAGCAAAGTGTTATGGGAGTCCTTTAACAGTGATCCCTATAATCCACTCTGCTTCTCTGCTCCGATTGGAGTTAAAACGAGGACCTCGGAAATTCAACATGATCACAAGCCATCAAGCCCCACAGCCGGTGAGCTCGAGGAGAACGATCCTGAACAGAGCACAAAGAGAAGCGCAAAGAAGGTAGATATTGCTTCAATATTACATCACATGTTTCTCATATTTAATACTGTGGAAAGAATGTGGAAATTTGATATAATTTATTTAATATTGTAATGTTTAACATTGGCTTTTGAATCAGCTGTTAAATATTTGCCCTGTTAAATATAGGAGTTTACAAGGAAAGACTTCTAAAGAGTCCTGTTTGCTGAGAATAGTGATGCAACAGTGTGCAAGTCACAAGAAAGGACACTGAATTTATTAAACTTAGCTGCTCCCGACTACACATGCTGCCAGTATGATGCAATTTGAGAAAATTCATACGTGCACTTGGGAGCATGTATAATTTCCTTTCAAACATGCCCATTGTGGATGTTACCAACTTCATTCATGTTATTTCTCACAACAATATTTTTATTGATTTTAAAAAGGGATATAACAGGGTAAACATGCAACGTTCCAATACACGTTTTATAGCCCCCTTATAAAACCCTATACCACCCACCCCACCCCTCCCTGACTCCAAGCCAGCTATACATATATGGGAAAGGTTAGACGCCAGGCATATTTACAAAAGGAGAGAGATGAAAAAAAAAATTATAATAATAAATGAGCTGGAAGTTTTAGGTTCTGCATGCAAAAAATACTAAATAAATAAATATTAAATAGGTAAGGAATCAAACTATAAATGTATATGAAAAAAGCGAAGGAAGGGCCCCCACACCTGTTGAAATTTCAAATCTGAACGGCGGATTAAGTAGTGAATCTTCTCCAGGGATAAACAGGACATAATATCTCTGAGCCACTGGGTGTGAGTGAGTGAGGTGGCATCCTTCCACTTGAATAAAAGAGAACGTCTGGCCAGGAGTGTCGCAAAAGACAACAAACGCTGTTTAGCTGGAGTTAGACGCTTATCTTCCTCACCAGTAACACCAAAAAGAGCAATCAGAGGGTCTGGTTCAAGATTGCATTTCAATATGTACGACAAGGTTTTAAAGACATCCCTCCAGAATTTTTCCAAATTCAGGCATGTCCAGTACATATGAATAAGAGACGCCTCTCCGCTTTTACATTTATCACAACAAGGATCAACGTCTGGGTAGAAACGGGAAAGCTTGAGTTTGGAGAAGTGAGCCCTGTGTACAACCTTAAACTGTAATAAGGTTGTACACAGGGCTCACTTAAAATAAAATCTGTGTACTCTTGTTGTTCTGTGTTGATAATTCGCACATTAATTAGTCTGTCGCTCTGGAATTGTCATTTTCAGGTGCTTTTCAGTGAGGAGGTGACCATACACAACCTCGAGGACTGGGGCTCTGCAAGCCGGGAAGCAAGAGATGGTTTGTGCTGGATGGAGATGGCAAGAGATAGAGCTCGTTTCAAAAGGAGAGTGGAGAAAACTGGAGAGATTATCAGCCTGTGTCTCACAGCTGAGCACAGAGCCAAAGTTTTTGACAGACTTGTGATTAGTTCAGACAGTGTCCCAGCAGATCAGTAAAGGTGAACAATGACACACACAAAAAAAAGGCAGCTGTTATTTATTTATTAAATTTTGTTTACATGGTGCTTCTGTACTTACCTCAGAACGTTGATGTTAATGCACTGTTATAAAGAGTATTTTGCTATTTCTGTGAAATTTTTCACTTTTCCACATTTATTTATTCATATTTAATGCTCCTCAATGTCCACTGTGTTGTCTGTGTTCAGAAGAGAATAAATCTTACATTTATAAATCTTACATTTGTATGTTCACACTTTGATCATTTGACTGATGCTTTTTTCTAAAACATTAAAAGCAGGATACATTTAAATTCATAACAGAAATGGGTAGTAACTATGGCAGAAAGGTGTACATCTGGCAGACTGGACCAGACCAGAGAGCACAAACAAGACAAAACTGCACACACATTCACTACTCCGATCAGGACATCTGACCTAACTACACGAAAGAAAATGGACAAGCACCATAGGTGAGAGAAAATCTGTCTGGGGACTGTTGGTTAAAAGGACATGGTGCTTGCTCCAAGGACAAGTGGAGTAAAGGGTGCTTTCCGTGTTGACTACCACTAAGCTTTTTAAAACGGCAAATGTAATTTCTAAAATGTCCACTCTAATCTGATCCTACCAATGCATGTTTGTAGGGTTAAACATGCATTTGTGGTTTAAACTATTACAAATCCTTTATATTGCAAAACATTACATTGAAGCGTATCAGAAACTCAGTTGCTCTAGACAAGGTCACTAAAATGGTATATTGAATTCAAATAAACTCTACAGCTATAAATGTGTTAGAGCTCCTAAAATACAATGGTTTATCTTTAAAAAAAAAAGAAAAGAAAGAAAACAATGCTAGTTTACGTATTATGGAAAATTTTAATTATATAAATAAAACTTTTTTTTTAAAAACATTACAATTTATCAGCAATACTTACAAAATGACTTGCAAACAGAAAAAATAAAATTGAGTACAGGACAAAAGTGTACCACGGTTTGTGCTGTATCCTGTAAGTGCAGCTATTTTGTCTTCACTAACAAAAGTTTTAGATTAGTAGCTAAATGAGGCAATCTGACCTGAAATGCTGATGCTGTTGCAGTGGTACTTAAATTTCAGCCTATCAGAGCAAAAGACTGCAAGGCTGGCTCACTGTGAATGTGTTGGGAATGAGATCATCCCATGCACACTTACTTCAAGAGCCTGGCTTTCATTCCAAGTTTAAATGAAAACTATCTAACTTTAGAGTTTCCTGACTATATATATCAAATATTCTATTAAAAATGTTATATAACAAGCATTTATTTTTGCAGAAGACATACCTTCTGGAAACATGTAGACACTCAAAGCAAAGTCATTTTAGCACCAATAGAAGTAATACTGAATAATTACTATATTCTTTTCTTTTGCTATAACACTTGATTATAATGCAGTTCCATGTAATACTTTGCCCAGTAACTTGTGCAAGAAGCAGTACAAAATGGCTCATATTCTAAGATTTAAGTTAAACTGCATTAAGTCTCAAATACTTACATATCAATTGCAATACTTTATACAAACAATGGGCCTACATCACTGGATATTACAAAATATAAGATCAGTTAGTTAATGTTCATAGGAAAATAATGAATTCTAGTGATTTCTGGTAAATAGAGGTTTGATTTTAGTTTACCATTAAAATTTTATCCTTCTGTTTTTAAACACATAATTAAAATACATCTTTAGTATCAATGAGAAGCAACCACAACATTAGAAAATACACTGCTAAGAATAGGATGCCTTCTTAAATCCTGAGTGCATCATTTGGGTTAATTATTATTATTGGGTTATTATTATTATTATTGTTGTTGTTGTTGTATTAATTTTATTCTTTTCAGAGGAAACAGTAAATTCACTTAAATAAAAAGGTCAGTATTTAGCTGTGTTACCAGGAACATGAAAATAAGCTTCTTCTTTAAAAAATTATAACAAAATATGCACATGTGAATTATATAAATTAACAATACAAACCAAACTATGACTAGGACCCACTGAATCCCCTAAGAATGCTCAGTCTATAAAAGTGCATTGATGGCTGACAATTGCCGCAGCGCTGGCTGATCATGTCACCTTGATGGATGGCTTACGGTGAACACAAAGCAGAGTTACGTATGGCACTCCGATGAAGGCCCACTTCTCACTGGGCCAGAATTTGACCACCGGACCTTGCTCTGGGGCTTCAGACGCTGCGTCAAAGTAAGCGAAGCAAACACAGCCAAGATAGGAAGCCAGGCAGATGAGAATGTGCCTACACATACAAATAACATCATATTCATTTATCATCAAAACGCTTCTATAAAATCATTCATTTCGATGAAACGTAAGGTTAGATAACTGCTTGCTCCACTTCTAGCTAATCTCCTGCACTTCAAGGTAATGGGTCACTTGTGCTCACATAAACATACACTGTGGATACACCCGTGCACTCACCAGGCACAGTGGAGGTACGGGAAGTTAACAGATGACCACATCTCACAGAAGATACGGTCACTGATCCAGCACATGAGTGCTAAAGTCCACCAAAGTCCAGTGAGGAGGCCCAGTTTAAACACACGCAGATTCTCGCACCTGTACAACACAAACGCATACACATTTACAAAGCGTCCGTTACAGTTTGCACTCTTCACTGAACGAAAGAACATGCGCATTTCTATGGTATCTCAGTACTGGACACGGTATCTTTGCGATACTTAGTGTGTCTCTCTCTATCTCTGTGAACACATACTGTCACTAACTTCAGGGAGTGTCATTGATTAAAATAGACAAAAGAGCACTACATACATGCATTTTAGTTACAATTATTTAGGCTCATTAAGCTGATTTTTAGTATAAATCAATCACTGTACTTTACAGGAGTTAAAAAAATATACTAGACTACATTTATTTATCATTACTAAGTAAGGAGCAATCGTGCATTTCCTCCCAAAAGACTGCTGAGGAGAAGAAAAAAAAAACAGTTTTGCAAACTTTAAAAGGAAACAGTGTGATAGTGATCTGAGGTGTTAACTATGCCTAACTGCTGCTACAGCTTATAAATAATGCTCAGGATAACGTGTAAGACCAGATTGCTATAGAATATGGTTAAATTCACATAAATATAGCAAGAAATCCCCAAGAACTAACATTACACACTTAATTACATATTACCTTTAATATAATTAAAGCTTTTCAGCTAAATGTACGTTTATTTTAAAAATATCCCCTACATGAAGTGATCTGAATGACTCAAAGATAATGAAAACTAAAATTTTGCACATGAACCAGTAAAAGCTTGTATACAGATAAACAGGCTGGAGATTAGTATACAAGATTCAAGACTCTTTGCAATTTAACACATACCAACAATATCAGTGCATAGGATTTTTTTTTTTTATAGATTATAACGCAGTATAAAAATGTTAAATTGTATACTGGTAATTCTGAATGCTGAGGGATTGGAACAGACGAGATGGGAAATGTGTCTTTAGGCACTTTGACTCTTCTACTGACATTTAAACGCCTAAACAAACATTTAAGGTTTGCTTCTTTGATTCTATGTAAATATGACCATCAGTGGCCTAGGTCAAAGAAGAAGTATAAGCTTTGCATGCTGCAGAGTCAGATGATTGTGAAGATCACGGTCAGCATTGTTAAAACTTAGTCAGTGACTTACACTCAAACAGACACTGTGAACAAGCTGACTCGATGGTTGTACCCAGTAAACATGCATGTTCAGCAGTTTTCACACTGATGTGATCATGTTAAATAGGCCAATAACAAGCACAATTGTAATTTAAAGCCAAACCAACAAACATGATTTTTGCTTAGTGACAATGTCACCTAGGTTTGATCATCGCTACAGTTTATTTAATATTCAAAAAATGCAAAGGTGTCAGAGACATCAAAGAACTTTTTACCTCTTTTGCGACTCCCCATTGCTCGCACTTTTTTTGCATGTTCTCTCAATTGACAAAAAGTGTAATAATAATAATAACAAAAAAAAGAAAAAAGAATCCTACTCATAGCCCACATCGTCTGATACATTTAGTCTATGTTTTGTTTGGGTTTTTTACAGACTGGAAAACATGAGGGACTTAAAAGATGCTTTGTATCTGAATAGACACCCAGTGCATTCCAGGGCATGACCCTTGCTTAAATTCCTTCAGGAGGTTTATTGGCGCCAGTATAGTCTCCTCTGTCAGCTGTGTGTTGACCTTTAGTAACTGACGCTAAATCCTGAGGCACAGGGTTAACAATGATGGAACACTACGATCTGCCAAATGCCCCAGTAGTGAAAGAGCAGGATGAAGACATAGGGAGTGGAGGAAATATGGGCATCAGTGCCAATCAAAACTTCACCAGAGAGGGTGTGAATGCAAGGCAATGAACAGCAAAGGCTGAAAAGCAAGGAAGAAAAGTCCTAGAAAATATAACAAGGACTTGGCATCTATGTTCTATCTGACAAAGATGAGTTTTTAAAATGGTAAGTCAGGAAGACTTCTCTTTTAATCTCAATAAGACACATTTCCAAGTCTTAAAGAAGACAGCTTTGCTATTAATCTATAGCTTATAATCATTTCCTTCTATTAAATGAATTAAACTTGTTTAACTAAGAAAAGGGGATGCAGCCAAACTAGTGAAAATCCAAGGACAGGGAACCTATAATCAAGGAAGAAGAACATCCTTGGGAGATTAGTGAGGGACAGCGGATGGGTTGAGGCAGGAAGTGCCTTGACTTCATATGATTTATTAAAAATAAACTCTGTTGCAACTATAGCAACATAAAAACAACCTGTATAGACACTATACATAATGCTAACGGAAACTTTTTTATGTGGAAAATAGAAAATACATGTCCGTGTTTGGCATGGCAAATGTTTTAACACTTTAGAGAAACAGAACAGGAAAAGGAAAGGAAAAAAAACAGGAAAGAAAGGGGGGGGGGCACAAGGAAAAATGTACTAATGCCACATTAAAGTCTTTCTTTGCTTCAGAGTGAAAAAATACTCTGTTTTGTTCTCACACTTACAGAATCCATTATGCACTTATGTGATCCCATGACGAGTCTCAAAGCAGAAGTGGAACATACCTTCCCTTCATGTGTCCAAGCACAGCTGAGCTAAACAGATGATAAGAGCTAGACGTCCTGTTCTGAGAATATGATGTCATGCTATATTATGTCCATACAACACAGCCCAGGAATAAACATTTATGGGACGTTCTGTACACTACAATGTAATACCAAGCACAGTCTCCGTGACATGTCCAGATCGTCATGATCACATCAGTGATATGATGTACACAGTGATTTCAGAGCTATTGGAGCAGACTAATGAATAGGAGCTGATGTATTTGATGGATCCTCATAAACTAAAAGTACTGATTATGCATTACACAAAGATAATATATATTCTAAATCCAAAAAGTGATTTTTAGCGTTACATGTTTTACTTTAATAGCCACAGTGGTATAGACCAATCAATTATGGGGTAACCATTGCATTTTTAGTTTATGATCAAATGGTTAACAAAGATCTATTTATGATGGGAAAATTTTATCTGGTGAAGAGATTATGTCTTATATGTATTATTTTGTTTCACAGACCCACTGAATAAACAATCGAACATGGTGACCATGGGACAGTTTACAAATTACAATAGTTTATGTAGCATTTAGGTCTCCACTGTCAGCATTTTGTAACAATCGATGGAAAATGCAACTGGAATATATTAAGGGTGTTCAAGTCAAACTGGGACTTCTCATGAATGAAGGTGTTAAACAGACCTTTCATGACCTTTACAGCAAGCTTAGTGGTTCAGAGACTTCTACAGCTGTTCCAGTAAACATTCAGGGTATGGAAAGGCTGATCATTGAAAAAAAGACAAGTTCATACCACATCCTCATACAGTCATGACCTCACTCCAATACATTTCCATATATTTGGGCCATTAGAAGAGTTTGTGGGAGGCCAGGGTTTCAGATGTGAAGCATCTGCGAGAATTATGCTGCGTCCCCTGTGTCAAAATAAGAGTCCCCTGCTCCGTCTTAGTGCTCGTCTCTTATAATCAACATGTCCCTCTCTCTTGTGTGTGCGCGCGCACGTAATTTGACACTGTCGCGATTCTTTTCAAAGGTAAGGTGCTGGTTAATTTTTTTTTTGTGATTCCGTTAGTATGCTCACGCAAGTATCATTAGAGAGATTTCTTTTTCCCCCCGTTAAAACAGTGTTTGCATTGTGTATGTTAGTTGTGAAAATTAAAAAGCGAGGTGTGGGAGGGAGAAGGAGTTTTACTGTTTAAGATGAGGTGAGGGGCTAATTCCACACATACACACACACATACAAATACACGGCGCCTGTGCGCACAAACTGAAACACTTAACTGTCTGGATTTATTTTTCCTTTTTTTTAATGTTAAGTGCAGGTTAATTTGTTTTATTTTTACTTTATATATGTTGTATTAATTATTTTCATTTATTGTTTTGGGCTGTAGAACGAATAATTTGAGTTTTCATTACTTTTTACTTGGTTTACGAGTGTTTTTGGAATACGAACCACGTGACGCCAGCCGACCGCATCTTTTCAAACTGCTCGCTCGCGCACCGTTGGGGGCGACGTAACACACTCGGAGGACAGCGCTATCCGCTCTTTCCGTTGCGCGAGCTCACAGACGCCCATGACTGGCTGTAGAGCCGTGATTAATGTGGGAGCACTAAGTACCTCTCATCCCTCCCCTCTGAGAGAGCTCGGCCAATCAGCTCTCTCTAGACCTCCGGCTGCGAGAGGTTACAGCATCACCCGGGATTCGAACTAGCGATCTCCGGATGATAGGGCGAGCACTTTTACCACTGCGCCACTCAGAGGCCGGAATGAATTATGCTCGTAATCCACGGTTCCACTGTACAATGGTTAAAAAGTAGAACATATGATTCTGTAAGGAACGAAAACTAAATTGTTGTGCTGTGCAATGCCTCACTCCAGGCCACATCGCACCAGCCTGTCACAGATAAAAAAAAAAAGAAAAAAGTATGCCCTGTCATGTTTGCCCAAGACCTTTTGAAAATATACAGAACTAAAATGCAGAAGAGTCAATACAACTCATGTTTTGGGTTACAAGTAAATGCAGCACTGTGTCATGCAGAAATTATAATTTGAATAATTTTCGCCACACTATATGTAATGACATGAGAAGAAATGACATTAAAGTTGCCTACGTTAACTGTGCAAGACTAGTATAAAACATTAGCAAAAAAGATCCTCTGTGTAGTCATCTCTCATTTCTTTCTATCAGTCACAACGCCTATTTGCTTAAAAGGGTTATGCTGTTATGATGTTGTTTCACTTAAGTAAGGTCACAACTTAAATGAAAAGCACTGGGATGCCATTATTTTTAAATGAGCTAGGCTCACCGACCTCTTAAGTTCTGTGATGAGGAGAGCTGTGCACGGAATTCCCAAAGTCATTAACGAAATCGAGTTTATCGCTGGCTTAATGAAGGCCAGACCAGTGGTGATCCCGGAGAAGATGCCTACAACCATTTTAAACCTTGACCTGAAGAAACAGACAGACAGAGGAAAGAGAGAAATGAGCGACAATATTGCAATTTAAAAAAAAGGTACATTCAATAATTCTGAAATCTAATTCAACTAATTTGGGTGTGTCAAATCGGTTGAGTCAGTCTCACCTGTCTCTGCGGAAAATCCTGGGCAGGTATCTTTTGGGGAACCACATGCCAATGGCACACATAAGAACCCAGAGTATTGCTAATTCATCCAGCATCTGTCCCAGGAAACTCAGAGTAGCATGGAAATAAGTGGAACCAATTCCTGTATAAAGTGAACACAGAGATTCCTCTTGGAACACAATACAAGCAGGCGGCACATCACCAATATGGGATGCTGTTTTCTCTTGAGAAAGCAGAATACATAAAACTACACAGGTAAACACTAGTAAGAATAGTATGGCATAGACTATACCATACTATATAATTCAACTTATAAAATTTATTAGATTGATTAAAAAAAAAAGTTAAAGTCACACTTTTATTGGACCTTGAACATTCACATACACTCACCCTGCTTTGCTATAAACAAATAAAACATTTAAATAAGGTATTTTTCTAGGTGTGTCTGAAACAGCAGATTTTCTTTCACTTTTCTTTCAAATGAAGCGATGTCTGTTTAGATACGTTTAGTAACTAGCATAGGAACAACCTTGAGAAAGCAACACAAACATTCCATGTGTTCACGTCAGCATTTTTGCTCCCAAGCACTGCATTTTGCTCTCACAAACAAGATGAATGTTTCCTTAAAATAAAAACAAAATTGCCACTTCAATTTTGGAATGATTACAGCTTTGCTATAATTAGTAAACTTTGCTGTTTGTTACTGTAAGCACTTCTTACATGTTGAAAAATGACACGAATGTTTCTAAACAAGAAAATTAATAAATGCACGGAGAATGTATTAGGTTGCCAATCCGCAGGGAGTGACCGTGCTTTGAAAAACTTCCTGATGAGTGAGTCAAATGAATGGTGTTTTCCTGTAAGGTGATGATGTCTTATGGGTTGGGTAGAGCAGAAGTTAAAGTTACCCCTTATCTAGTAATACAAGACTTTTGTACTCAAGCCCTACACACAGCGAGAATGACGAATTCCATTAGCTCATGTTCCCCAATACATGTTCACACTGTATTGATAAAGTCAACAAAATGAATGAGAAAAAAAAAAAAAAAAACGGAGGCAACTCTTGTTATCCAGTTCTCACACATAGCCTTTCTTGGGTATTTCTGGCCGCTGTAAATGAGCAGGCTGAGCCATATTCCTCTATTAGTAACATATCCATTATTGCACAGTGAAATTCTTTACTTTTTGCATATCCCAGGGTTTTTTTCTCCCTAATGTTCCTAATATTTTCAGAATAATAAAATATATTGAGACGGACAACATCCGGGAGATAGGGAAAAATAATTTATTCGGGTTTTCTTAAAAGACTTCGTCTGAGCTTCTGAAACAGATAACAGGTCAATCCGAACTGGTAGATAATTTGATATTTTATACACAACAGAAAATCTCCAACTCTTCATCTAATAATCAATTTACTTACATCATGTGGAACAGGATACCAACTTAGGGTGTGTTTTGGCAGATTTTAGAGCAGGCATTTCCAATAAAACTCCTTGCAATTTCATTATTGCATCATTCACCGCACCGACAGATCTACAGCAAATGTTACTGGACCAAAGCCAGGAAGATAGTGAAGGACCTCAGCCACACAAACAAATAGACTTTTGCGATTAGGAAAGCGTTTACACTCCCTGAAGACCAATATAGAGAGATTCAGGAGGAGCCATCTCAACCTATTGGACTCAACTTTGTTTCCTTCACACCTGTGTTGGAGGACACATTACTCACCACATTGCACATTAGCACTACTGCTCATATGCTGCACATGGACAAATACACGGACAATAACAGCGCTGCTGACACACACATCACTCCATACCTCATGTTCTACACATACTGCTGCTGTCATACATACATTGCACATTCTGTAAATCCAGTTTTACTTTAAATATAATACTTAAAAAATATAATATAAAAAATGTATTTATACAATAGGCGGCATGGTTACTTGGTGGTTAGGACTAACGCCTTGCACCTCCAGGTTCTGGGTTCGATTCCCGCCTTGAGGTCCGTGTGCATGGAGTTTGAATGTTCTCCCTATGCTTGGTGGGTTTCCTCCCACAGTTCAAAGACATACAGGTTAGAATGATTGTCGTTCCCAAATTGCCCGTGGTGTGTGAATGTGTGTGCGCGCGCGCGTGTGTACATGTGTGTGCGTGCGTACATGTGTGTGCGTGCGTACATGTGTGTGCGTGCGTACATGTGTGTGCGTGCGTACATGTGTGTGCGTGCGTGTGCCCTGCGATGGATTGGGATTCATGCACTAAGTCTCCTGGGACTCCAAACCCCCTGGCAACCCTGGGGATAAAGTGGTATAGATGATGAGTGAGAGTGATGAGTGAATTTTATACAATTTAAAATTATTATTATTATTATTATTATTTTTTAGTTTTTTTTTTCCAAGTGCAACTTCGTAAATTGTAAATTTGTACACGTACCCTCAAAATTTTTTCAATCTTGCAAGAATTTGTCACCAACAAATTTTCCCTTGCAGTAAAAGCTCTGTCTGTCCATTCCAACCACCCTTTATTATTTTTTTTTAGGTTATGAACAGTCCTATAAGCATTTCGCCGCATATCAGCCTGTGTATGCTCGTGTATGTGACAGACACAATGTGAATTTCATCTTCCTGATACGCACAAACACTCAGGATTTCAAAACAAGCACAACAAAAGGAGAATAACAAAAGGTCACGACCCCTGTTTTCTCACATCCAAGCAACTCTTGTGCAAGTTCCTCAACACACTGGGGTTACTGTAGGTCAGATGACTTACCGACCACCACTAGGAGAGTCCAGATCAGATAGATGCCGCTGTTAAAATGGGTGGCGTACTGACGGAAGAGGCACATCAGGATAGGGGGCAGGACGAAGAATAAAAAGTTGCTTATCTAAAGAGAAATGTAGGAGGTGTCAGTCAACTGCATTAAACAGACCAGACAGAGACAGTCTGTAGAGGAGTCTATATTTAACGAAGTGCAGCTTAAAATAAACGAGCGCATGTTTGCGTTTGTTAATAACGACTCGATGAAAGCGGTTAGTGCACGCGTGAAACACGTGAAGTGAAGTAACACAAAGTCTCACCGTGTTATAAAACTCTGCTATTCCTGGATAGATGAGATAATTCCCTTCACACCAGTCCACCTCCGAGCTCCCAGCCTGGAGCTGATCCCATAACGCGACACTCATGTCTTAATCGCTTGCTCGCGCGCGCGCACTCACTCGCGCTTGTCCAGATAAACGCTCCTCTTGTGCTGGGACTGACAGCGTCCGTGTGTTAAACAGCTTTACACAAAGACAAAGAAGAGTTTCTCATTAACAGCTGAAATGTCACGGCTTTAAAACTGCGACTTAACCGCGTGCAGTGAGTCCACTCTGTACCCGGTCTGGTCATCTTTGTGTCCAGGTCGAAGTGTGAGTGCAGCTCGCTAACAAGGACCCCTCTTTCTCTCTCTCTCTCTTGGTGCACGCACACCATAACAACACAGCGACACGAGCTCCGCGCATGCGCACTGACTCCGCGACAAACGCTTCCTGTTTGCTTGGTTTGTGCGTCCCCAGCAGGTAGTTGTAGTGACTAAGTTCGCCGGTCTTTTCTCACGGAATAAGAATGTGCAAAACACACACATACACGGGGCAAATCCTTAGTCAGGGGAAACCGGAGTGCAATGTACGTGCAACGGGAAGCTATTTATCATCTATTCACCATATATAGCCAGATTTGTCACATTCCTGAAGTGTGGACAAAACAATGAGCAAGTGTGCCAGGTGCACGTTAAAAGACCTTCCACTGACAGGATCATCTGTACTGCAGCTAATTCAAATAATTCTACACCTAGACCATTCGTTTAAAACCTTGTTTAAATGCGCTCTCAACCCCAAACAGATCTGTTCAGATAATAAACGACCTGTTATGAACTGAATTTAGTGTGATAAGGAAGAAAACAGATTTGAAGCAACACAGTGGCTAGTAGGTACCATTGTGGTCTTGCACCTTCAGGGTCTGGGTTTGATTCCCACCTCACGCGTGCCTCCAGTGCATGAAGTTTGCATGTTTGGCTGTGCTTGGTGGGACGACTGGTGAACTCCCGATCACTCATCTTCTATACCGCTATATCCTGTATTCAGGGTCACAAAGGGGCCTGGATCCTACCCCAGGAGACTTGGGGTACAAGGCGGGGTACACACAGATGAACTGGCAATTGTTGATAATTAATCAACAATGGAAGCAAAGGCTAGGCTGTTTGGGCCAACCCAACAGAAGAGATACTGTAGCACAATTTGCTGAAAAAGTTGTTCCTGATTATGACATCACAATTCATTGCTGCTTGCTGTGTACGGGGCTGCAAAGCCACAGATTGGTCAGAGTGGCCATCCTGAGGCCTGTCTACTGCGGTTTGTGAACATCAAAACTGGACCACAGTGTAATGGAAAAAGGTGACCTTGCTTGATAGATCACATTTTCTTTTACTTTATGTGGATACCTGGTTACACGTGCCTCACTTACCTGGGTATGGTAATTGATGTCCAGAGTTGTTTCAGTGACACCAAAGGGACAATATTAGACAGGTGATTTTTTGATCAGTTTTTCAGCTGCTCCCGCTGAGGGGGTCGCCGCAGCGGATCATCAATTCGCACAACTTGGCACAGGGGGCTTACGCTGGATGCCTTTCCTGATGCAACCTTCCCATTTTTTCTGGGCTTGGGCCTGGGATAGTATGCTATGGCTGATTGATGCATACCCTCTTAGGACTAATCGACTTCTTAATTTTAATTGGTTTAACTCAACAAAAGAGGAATCCAGCTGATATGACAATTTCCAGATAACCTCACCTGGATGACTGAGAATTGTTACTTTAAAATACTGTAATAGCATAATGGTTAATATCACTTGTGATGAATTAACATTTAGCCAAAGGCAGAATTTGTTACATGAGAAATAATGGGATGCATGCATGCGTGATATTTTCTAGTTTATCCCCAAATAAGTGTCAAATGTTATATAAAACAAAACAAAACCATAACTTGAGAGAAAGCATGTTTATTGGAAAACATCATAATGCTGTACACACTCATATCCATTTCACAGGATACTAAAGGGTAGATAAGTCACTGTCTGGATAGAACAGAGCTATAGACCAACATATCACCTGCACATCATGTAGGATAGTCCTGGCCCTCCTTTTTTAGGATCATATGGTATGTGCCATATTCACCCACTAGACTTTTTGATACAGAAAAGGTTCTGTATGCTTTTCCTTTAACATAACACCACCAGGATATGTTTTTTGCCATTTGTGTACATAACCAGATACACTGGACAAGGTTGAACAAGCAGCAACAGCAGGAAGGTAAAATATTAACTGCAGTAAATGAAGCAATGTCAGCAATGTAAAATCCATCTCTGTCCATAAATAGGTTGGTTGGTGCCATCAATCAATAGCAAATAGTATACACTGATATATTACATTAAAGCCCCAAATGGGGAAATCTTTTAAGGTTGGAATGTTATATTTAAGATTAAGGACAGGGTTAAATCATGTCATCATAACCCAAGTTACTGCACTTGAATCCTCATGTATTTGGTTTGATATTTGCTGATCCTGGATCAGTCACACTTACTTTACAGGATTACAGTGTTGGATCTCAGATCAGTTCTGACTACAGTGAGTAAAATGTGTCGCATTCATGTTTCACATCCACACTGGGATTAATCTAGGATCAATTTGCTTACAGAGTTACAGATGTGTAAACAACATAAAGCATGTTCTCACTTGTCTTATATGCTTTCAAGAAAAACATTCAAATACATTCAAATTCAAGGACTCCACACCTTTTCAATTACATTCTTGCAACAAGTAAGCCTTAAACGATTGTTTTTTAAGCTTTCTTTTAAATACTACAAAAACCCACTACCAAAATATTAATTTCTCATGGGAAAAATATCATTAATGTACATTTATTATAATCAAATCGTTGTTGCTAGAACAGTGGTTATCGGATTACTAACGATTTCTCTTTACACATACTCATCACCGTACGTCTCAATGTAATATTTTCAAACATATCCCCTAACAACCCTGAATTATATTACAAGGATAAAAAAAACATGGGACAATGTTTGACTTCACATGAGCTTTCAAATAATTATACAATAAAAGGACATGAAAAGATAAAGATAAATAAATTAAGGCAGACTGATTGCACTCTATGTTAATTTATTAGTAGTAAAACCTACCTTCTCTAAATAAAAAGGCACTAGAACTACTGAGATTTGCTGAACGGTCATTTTTCTTTACAGAAAATAGTCTAAGTGATCCCTACTGATTACACTTAGACTAAATGATGTAAGCAAAATGAATTTTAAGACGCTACTAAAAAATGAAAATGTGTATGTTTTAAAAAAAAAAAACATAAAATATTGATAGTTGAGAAATATTGTATTTTCATACGACAGCTTTAACAAACTGTTCAAGCATGTGTACATTTAAAGGGATAAGATTTTTCCCCCCTACAAAATATCATGACTTTATTCAAGACAACAATGTCCAACTAAATGCAGGCTGATTTCCTTTCAGTAGTTATACTCCCAACGCATTCATTACTCTTCTTTATATCATAGGCAACTTTAAATTTACATGTAAGGTCCAAAGGTGCATAAAAGCTAACTTCCAGTAAAAGTACTTTACTGCCTATTACAGAACCTTCAGAATCTCATTACAGTGCCACCTTGTTCATGACAAAATGTGATTGTCTGCTGCGACAGTTCTCTTAATTAATAATGTGCTAATTTATATAACTGCACACACCCAACTGTGTACGCACATGCACATACATACTGTACACACTTTAATCTTTCCTCTGCAACACTCAAGACCCACATCGATGATATAGGCTTGGCATTTAAGACCGACTTCTTAGCTACAGGTAAAGATCCCTGTAAAAGGCAATCTAGTTCGAATATCCCATCATAGAAAAAATATATATACAAACAATGGAAATAGAAATTAATTTGAAAGTGCACGTCATCCAAGACCTTTGCCACCGGTCTTAGGAGAACACATCTTCACTTCCACTGGACATCTTCCACAGGTAGGTTTGGATGGACACGACTGGAACGCAAGACAGTGATACGGAACTGAGCACTTTTCCGTCCTCTTTACTCCCACTGGTCCATAGAAATTAACAGGTGCTAGCATCAAGGCAGCTGAAAATTTACACCAATAAATATCGATATGCAGCATACCGATGTTGCCAAACACTGTAATAAGCAAGCTTTGATCCTGTCGCTGAAATCAGCAGGATGATAAAGTACCATGTTTGGGTAAAGGTGCAAGCAAGAGGACTGAGAGTAAAAAAAAAAAAAAAAAAAAAAAAAAAAAGGCAAGTCTGTCAGTAAGTTTCTCGATACGATGACCGAGTGTACTTTTACACGTCCCAAAAGAATGAGCTCCTGATTCCTGGTGGGAAATGAGGATTTCTGTTTGCTTACATTCAGGTCAGATGAATGGAGCTCCAAAGCACTTGAGGCACCACTGTACACTGCTGGAGGGTGGCCGATCAAGAGAAGAGAGCACTTTTAGCTGCTCCGGGTTCAGCCTTTCAAAAGCTTGTTGATACTCCCGGTCATAGGCCTCTGTGGACACAAAATATCAAGATGAAGAGATAAGCAAAACAAGTTTCTTTGAGCCAAAATAGATGCAATTATTTTCCAAAACAATTCATCAACCTCTATGGAAAATATTTTTTTAATTAATATTTACTCACCAACATCGATGTTTTCCCTTCCTAGGGCCACAAGCGATAGGAACAAAATCTGTCTGTATATGCTCCTACAGATAAATAGGAAATCAAGAGTAGTTTGTTTAATTTTTAACGGCATGTCAGCACCAAGGGTGACCTTCATGGCAGGAGTAAGATGTAAATAAACAAATAAATTAAATATAGAAATTAACAAAAACAAGCACGAAAAATACTAAATACAAAAATGCTTAAATGAGATTTTAAATTGTTAAACAATTTAAAAGCATGAAATATTTCATACTGAGCCAGTTAAAAATACAGGATACAAGTTATGTCTAGTTAAATTGGTATAAAAATTCTATGAGGGCGAGTCAAAAATTATCTGCACTCCGGTTATATTAAAACGTCTGTTTGTCGTACATTTGCAAAACCCATCAAGCATCATGATGAAACTGGTTCTTATGAAGACCATCCCAGAAAAGCAAAACCAAAACTACAGATCATGAGTAGCAGATATATCGCCAACTTAAGTGTTGAAAAAAGATTATTGCATATTTTGGACAAGCCTCAAAAACAATGAGTATACTGTGTAAATAAACTGATTAATAAAAAAAAAATTGAGGGCATTAGAAGCCGCAGGTGCCTGCGTTAGAAGCCACATGCACACTTAATGTTGAGTTTTCAGACTTTGGAGGAGTTAGGGGGATAAAATATATAATCCTATATTCTATATTCTATATAATCCTACAGGTAAACTATTTACACATTTTCATCTTATGTGGTAGGAGTGAATCATTTGCTACATTTGTTTAGAAATTATAATTGTGACGGATGACAGAGATACATGCTGCTGCTCAGTTAAATGGTAAACTTTTGTATGTGAAGTCATTTTGTATTGTATAAATGATGCTGAACTTGTTTTTTTAGTTAGAAAAAAAAGTCAGGGGAAAAGGTAATATCAAATATTTATAAAAATCATGATGCATACAGAGTCGCAATTTAAATCGAATTGGCATCCAATAGTTGTAATATCATCATAACAGTCGCAAGATGACTGGTGCTTCCCTTCCCTACAATTAACAGTGCTTGTTACAGTGAGAAGTTTATTGAAGAGCAGAAGCCTAAACTTCAGAATAAACACAAAAACTACTATCCAACAGCATTGTGATCCTGCTCCGTTGTGACATACGCATGTCTGCACACTTCTGCCCACACTGTCACAAAAACTTTGTTTTGAGGTGTGAAAGTCTCCTCCCTATAGTCCTGGTATCGATCCATCAGACTTTCCCATGTTTGGTTCCCTAAAAGCAGCCCTACGAGGACGAAAATCCACTTCCGATAAAGAAGTGAAGACAGAGGTGCATTCATAGTTATCAAGTACCTCATTAAAAGACGTTCCATATCTGGAAACATTCAATTATATACACGTACAATGGCAACAATAAATTCTGCACATGGCTACATGTACATGCTTGGCTGGATAAAGTGACTGAACTAAACTCTTACCTCTGCCGTTTGACCTCTGGGTGTTGCTTGATCTCAGAGAGTAGCAGGTTTATGGGGTCATAAACATTATTGGTCTGGATATTCCTAACAATGCTGTTGAGGAGACTTCGTATCTCCTTGTGGTCTGTAGGAGCCAAAAAGCCCTTCTTCTTCACTGCAGCGAGAAGAAACGTAAAGATCATTCATGTGGATATAGTAAATACAGCTCTTCTGTGCTGCTTAATAAGAGTCCTGTAGTACTTACAGAAAGTCCTCCAGAGCTGGTAGAGAGGTTCGGTGGGCTCCTGGTGGAGATTCACATTGTCCCACAGCACCTGCACGTATACTTGCTTACTGTCTCCACGCAGGGATGTCTGAGGCAGCTGTATCAGAAGGACACACACAAAGAGCACATCAGGTGTCATATCACCATCATAAGATTTACTGCAAAGTAACACTAAATGAGTTTTGGTGATTAGATCATTCATTTACTTTCAAGCACTAATGAAGACAAACATGATTATTAAAAAACACCCAGACCGAAAATATAATACTTCCACCACCTAGTCGCAATGAGATAAATGAACCAGTTTCTAAAAAAATCAGAAGAAAATGACCTGTACTCCATTGTTGCAGTGTTCAGAGGTTAGAATGAGACCAGGCAGAATGCTGGGAAGGTCCAACCGCTGGAAATACCAAACCAGGTTCCAAAAGATGATAGGATGCTGGCTGAGGAACTTTTGAGTATAGATAACCTGGAGAGACCATGATAGAAAGAGTGACATTCTGCACCAACTTGGAATCGTGAGTGATAAAGTTTTCAATCTTTGTTGAAACATGTACCTGATCACCCTCATTTTCTAGTAAGGACTCCAGCTCTTTCCTTAACACCAGAGGACTCAGGTAAGGCACTGAGACTGGCTTTGGGTTGGGACGCTTCTGATCCAATGTATCCTATGACATGAGAAGGAAACATTTTTAAATGACCCAAAATGTTTTCAGAGTTTTTGTTCCTTCACCATTTAAAACACTTAAGTTGCTATTGGAAAAACTAACAACGGAACCACCAGTAGCACATACCACCACTTCCTGCAGGCTATTGGGCAGGCTGGTGGTGGACACTCCATGATTGGGCCGCTGCACAGACTCCAGACTCTGTATAGGCCCGCCCACGCTGTTACTGCGAGTCAGTGACGTGCCGCGCTTCTCTGCCTGCCTCTCCAGCAGGGTAATGGAGTCTGAAACCACTGGCTCTGGAGCTAGTCTGTGAAAATACAAAGAGTTTTTAAAACACTGTTCTATATAGAAACATGAGTGAGGACACCATGTTTGGCACATGGACAGACTTTCTCTGAGCAGCAGCAGCAGCATCATTACATCAGTGTGACTGGCATCCAGAATTACCAACCATGGTCTGTTTAACTGCTGCTGGTCTGATGTAATCAGATTTGATACATGGCAAAAAGAGTGTTTACAAAGATTACTTCGCCAAAAATACTTTATAAATTGTCAACTTTTTAAATAGATAAGGTGGTGTGGGCTAAAAGAATAAAATAGCATGTCTTATTTATTCCGCAGGATGCAATGCACTACATGATCATTACACATGGGCACACATGGGCACACATGGGCACACATGGGCACACATGGGCACACATGGGCACACATGGGCACACATGGGCACACACACAAGGAAAGATGTACGGTCTGGTCCAAAGAAGGGCAACAAAAACTTACATTTGGGAAATTTAAGAGGACAATGAACATGGCTGCTTTTTTTTTTTTTAGTGTCAAATACTTTTTAATTTAAAGATAAATTATACTCTGGAGCAGTAAACTTTAAAGGAAAGCAGTCCCGATACTGATCCAGTTAAAGCTGAATAATGTAGTATCACAACACAAGAAAAACATAACATTGTTTCTGTAATAAGTACCAGAATAGTAAATGTTTGCGAAGACTTGTTTAATATATACAGGAAACCGTTAATATTCTGGGACGTCTTTATTTTTTTCATATTTTCCACATGACATAAATATGGAAACAACATACGTTTTCTGTGTGCCGGTCTGGTAGGTGAGAGCCGCTGTAGTCTCCTTTTTGCTGTCAGGTGACTCTGAGAAGTCGATGAGGTCACTGGGGTCGCCCACCTTCACCTCTGAGCCGGAGACTTGAGGCTGTCTGCTGCTGCTGTGAATGCTGTCTCCTGAGGTGCTGGTCAAATAAAACCTATGTTCACATGTAAAAAAATTTAAATAAAATAAAATCAATGTGAATGCTAAAACTGCACAGCTTTTAACATCTGGAGCCAAACTGAACATGATGAAAAATTATGTTACACAAGAAAGAAATTAAATTCAATAGTAGCAATCATTTTAAAGTAAAAAATATTAATAAAATAATAATATTCACCCAGACGGAGGACGCAGGTCATGAAACTCCACGTGCAGCAGAGGCAAGAAGGAGTTGTGGCAGAAAGGACAGGACGAATTCAAGTTGGAGTCGTCCGCCGTCCAACCTGCCATGATCTCCTCATCGTATACCAAAGCCTCACATGAGCGACACTGAGAACAGCTCGACATTAGCACCTGTAGAATGAACACATCAGTTCGCTAAGTGATTCTGGATAAAAGGTACTTCAGATGGTCAGGTCTGTTATAGTGCAACAATAATACAATCTAACAACTGGAGCTTTACCACTAAGAGGTTATAAAAATTGTAGCTGTCGTATGATCAGTAGAGGGCGCTGTTATTACCTCTAAAGAACAGTTCTGATAGATGCTGGAAGTGCTGGCATGATGAGACGAGCCCTGCTCAGATCTCTCAGAATCCACTACCTTCATCGACCGGCCAGGAGTCATGGCTGTACAACATAAACAGGAGCAGTCAAAAACAAATATAAAACCATAAATCTGCACAACTAATTAAATATATATGTATTAACTCTTAACCTTGCACAGTACATCTGTTTTAGCCTGATGGCATTATTAGATCAAGGCCTATTTATGCTTTTGAAAAGTGACATTTACGTTTCATTAAGTCACTCTGGATATGAATATCTTCTAAATGCAATACAAACAGTCACCGGCCACTTCATTAGGTACACTTGTACTACTCAATATGTTAATGCAAATATCTAATCAGATAATCACATGGAAGCAGCTCAACGCATTTAGACATGTAGACCTGCTTAAGACAAAGTTGAATGTGAAAGAAAGGGTGATTAAAGTAACTTTAAATGTGGCAGGGTTGTTGGCGCCAGACAGTCTGGTCTGAGTCTTTTTGAAACTGCTGATCTACTGGGATTTTCATGTATAACCATCTCTATGTTTTACAGAGAAAAAAACAAATCTGGTGAGACTATTCTGAAAAAACTGTGTGATGGTATTAGGAAGCGCGATTTTGGCTTTAATGTAAATCTCGAATTAAGATAATTCTCTCACATAATTCACATTTTTTTCAACCAAAACTATTATTGCAGATATTACTTTTCTTAATTTTAGAAGCCTTAAAGTGAATAACCCAAAAGTCATTGAAAATAAATAGAATGTTAACAATAATAAATAAAATAATTTAAAGAACCCCAACGCCAGTACTTCATGGCTTGTGCTAGTTTATATCATCATTATCATTATTATTATTATTATTAATCAGCATATGGTAAATGTCAGTTTGTTAGGCAGTTTACAGTTTACAGTATTTAATTTATTGTTTCCAAAGTTTTTATTGCTTTTAACATAATTCTGGTATAGTCTAGTATAGTACATAGGAGTCTCTGAGTAACAGCTAGAAACATCACACTAGGTTAACTAATACAATAAGTTATATCCCGATTAGAACTATACATGCCTGTCTTTGTTTGGACAGGAGTGTTAGTATTTACTAGTCTTATTATTATTTACATTGGTAGTAATGCATTTCACATGGAAGACATTTATCTTTTTACCGAGAAAAATGATAATATAAAAAAAGCATGTGATGATAATTTATATACTAGCTACTAAGCACAAGAGAAGAAAATGTAATGGTTTGACACGTGAATTGAGACCTTTGAAAGGAGCCAAGCAAAAACAGGTCATCTTCTGATTGGCTGGTATTAACAGGTATCAGTGTTGTGATACTGAGTGCACACGGGGGGAGAGTGGAGAAATTTATAGTTTTTCATCAAGAAATTAACGGCATAACATTTTGGCTCCACCATGTAAATGGACAAGACCGCTCATCTCCGCTTCTTTGGTACACATGAAGTGAGAGCGGAATGCTGTGAATGAGGAAAGGAGATGGGACACGTTTGAGCTGTATGACTGAATCATCCACTGATCTCTGGCTTAAATTGCCTGAATTAATAGTAAAATGTTTTACACCAAGCTTTTTAATTTTTCATTGGAAAAGCACAGGCATGTTTCCCCATCATTTCAAGCCGAGCAGCATGATTTACTGTGTTGGTAGATACAGTGAATGCTCACTCACATGCAGCATACTGTGTCCGACCGGCATCACTGCTCCCGCTGCTGCTGCCACCCAGACTGGTGGTGCTGTGCGTGAGGCCGTTGGAGGCCAGACTGGGCATGAGTCCTCTGGGCAGAGCACCGTCTGTTCCTTCTCCAGACATCAGCTGCTCTTCCAGTCGAGCAGGAAAGCTGTCCCTAGGCTGGTTCTGCTCGTCCTGCAAGCAGTAATGCTTTATTGTTGCAAGATGAATCAAGCTTAGAAATGCATGACAAGTTCACAGCCATGAATAAATTCATTATGACTATTATCTTCCCTATAGAGAGCTCCTTTCAATCACTGAAAAGCACTCAGATTAAAATCAATATGATGTCATTAAGACAAGCTCTCTGTAGAGCAAGACTAGAAACTACTGTTTATAAAATTCAGCGCTTCAATACAAGGATTCATTTATTTATTTATTTTTATTGCCCCTTGAATAAAATAACTTCCAGCTCACCTCATCATCTGAGTAGTAGGTGGCAGAGGCCATGGCCCCCCACATTTTACTGGCTACGTTAGCTGCTTGCTTCATGCCTGACTTCAGCATGTCCACTTTAGGTCCTGAAAGCAAGCTGTCCATCTTGATGCCAGAGATGGTGTTGATGACTGATCCTAATGACGCGCTCTGCGAAGACCTCACTAGTGCAGTCAGAGATGACGACCGTTGACCATCACTGCTAGGGGTCTTTGGGGACTTACTTGCGAATGTTTTAGAACGTGTGACAGCGGGGCTGCTTTTAGGGGTTTCCAGTAATTCAGTCTTTACCGGGCCTGCAGGGAGACTAGATCTTCGTCCCATAGACTGCTTAGAGGACGAAGTGTCCACGTGATTACCTTTACACTGGGCCTCCTGGTTCAGTTCCATGCTGGATGCCTTGGCTCCTAATGGGCTCTTGAGGTTCATGTACATCTCGATCTCGTCAGCAAGGTTTCGGGAGACCACTGGTGGGACGAGGCGTGCGGATTCTTGGCTCTGAATGGATGCTGCTTCTTCGCATTCTGAGGCCAGCAATGAAAGCGGATCTGCCCCTATTTCCACATCCTCTCTTTCTACCACCTTGGAGGAGGAGGAAGAGGAACTGCTCACACTTCTCCCCACTCCGTCAGTGCTTCCTTTAGGCGTTTCTTCCTCAGCTGTCCTTTCCTTTTCGTCCACGTCTTCATCAGTTTTCTCCTCCAAACTGATTAACTCCATCTTGTCATTAACTTCTTCCTCAAGAGTAGAGCTTGCGATAGGCGTTACTCCCAGGTCACTAAAAACAGAAGCAGAGGCTGAGGTAGGAGGAGGAGTCTTGCCACCAGAAAAAGCTGCAGCCAGGATTTTCGCATCGGCGCCCATGTGATCCACGCTCAACTCCAAACTGTTCTTCTTCAGCAACATGCCGGCTCGAGACTCTGCGCTGAAACTGCAGCTGCGCTCTGTGAAAGCTTTGGCCCTCTGTTGTTGTTGGCTGCTTTGTGTTAAGCTTGAGTGTGTAGTGCCTTCATCCTCGGGCAAGGCGATGTCCTCAGTCTTACTGTGAGCGGTGAAGAGTTTGCCACCTACAATAAAACAGATAACATCGCAGTTATGTTTAGAAATATGCCTTTATTTTACATTCCTCATAAGTAGATCATGGAGAAACCTCTCCACAGATAAAACTGATAGAAAAATACAATACACCAAGGGAAGAAACTATTGAAATAAAATGTTACCACTTCGCTTACTTGAATCTTTTCTTCCTAAGGTTTTGTCAAAGTTCCCGCTGGGTTGTTTGACTATGCTGGCTGGAGGGGGCGTAGCCTCAGCAGGACTGGGAGGCTCAGACACAGCAACGGCACTGTCCACGGAGCCAGCAATGTCCCCAACTATACAGTCTGACATTAAACACCATTCATTAAACACCATACTTCATTTTCCAGTAATGCTTATAGAAGACTAAACTGAACTTGAAGCAAAAAACAAGTCATAAATAACAAGTGCATCATTAGAGAGAGGGAGATGTACTGTACTGCTCATCAACAGGAGGTGCATTACCATTCTGTTGACTCTTCACGGTTTTGCTCTTGTTGGCCTTCTCACCATCAGAGAGGGCGAAGGCTGTGTTTTTACAAGCATCTATGGAGTCCTGATGGAGCTCATCTTTAGAGCCATAACCCTGGTCAGACTGGCCCCCTAAAATGTACAAAAAAAAAAAAAAAAACTTAAATATTAGCCTACATACAGTAAACGTGTGCGAATACTTAAATATCACACTTTAAATCAAATCGCAATTGCGTAAAAAATATTTAATTTAATTATTATTATTTTTTAAATCAAACCATCTAGGCCTACGAAAAATAAAATGAGAAGTGCCAGGTTTGCAGTTAGTACACATAACAGAGCATACCGCTTTCAATTAGCAAATTGTCTGTTAGTGGGCTCAACAAAATCTACAGATATGAGCCTAATGTGTTCAGGTATGTTCTAACTAAGGTTCATGAGATGCTTGTAAACACAAAGTGGCTGGAATACAAACTGTTTACTAGCTGTATGCATGTGTACACGTATACTGTGCATTACCTGTACTAATCTGACTCCCATTTCTGTCTCCCACAATGAGGCCGCGTATAAACGGTGCATGTTCTTCCCCGTTGGCTTCACTGGAGCTGTCGGCGCTACAGTGACTGAATCTGTCCCCGTCACCGTCTGCTATTGCGTCCAGAGACACTACTATAGAGATATAACAGAGCTCAATAACACGATCATTCTCAGTACTCTGCGAAAGTGATACCAGTCATGTGATCTCCCACTTACCCGCTGTAATAGGAGGAGCTCTTTTTGACCGAGCCTGTTTAAACTGGGCCACCCCTCGCACCACATTCCTCAGTTTAGTCCACATGAAGCGCCCGCCACGGTTTCGATTGGGCCAAGGGTTCTCTAGGACAGCCTGCATACACACACACAAACGGACACAGAGGTCACTGTAACCATAACATCTTTTTTCCATGGTGACACATCCTGGATTTCTAAATATTTCCCCTATGCAGTAAAAAAAAAAAAACCTGGAAAAAGTTTATTGCCCCATGTGATTCATGCTCAACATTTTAAACAGAAAATGCTATGCTGATATAAAAGTTTAAATGTAAAAAAAAACCCTTTGAAATATTAGAGACCTGTTTGAGCACAGAATTTACAGTGTCTCGTCAGATTATACTTGGTACAACACCGTTTTAACAGGAGAATTCATCTTGCAGCAAGAAATTCTAACAAATGTGGCAGCTTTAGGGACAGAAATTAGTTAGAACCCTAATAAACTGTTAAGAGAATTTAACACAACTCAAATCTGCGACAAAATGTTGATTTTAGAGTTATCGTTGTTAATCAAAATCCTATTAAGTTTAGATAATTCTGACTTCTGTTGCATGCACTCATGACTCCTTTATTAGGAACAGCTGTATTTTGTTCCAAGCTGTATAGAAATGAAGAAACATGCACTACAGTGTACAGTGATACATGACCAAGTTGTTGGATGTTTTGTGTGGTGTCTGCTGAAATACATTCATTACTCCTATTCCTATATGCACCCTGTATTCCCACAGCCGGAATCTTGGAGTCCATCCCAGAAAACTTCCGTTACAAGGCAGAGTACACACGCATGTCTTTGGACTGTGGAAGGAAACCGGAGTACCCGGAGGAAATCCACCAAGAACTGCGAAAACATGCAAACTCCATGCACACAAACCCTAGGTGGGAATCGAGCCCTCGATCCTGGACGTGCGAGACCACAGTGCTAACTGCTACACCGTTGTAGTGCATTCATTACATGTAGCAGGCAGCACATTACCTTGTTGTAATATCCATATGTAATGGCATTGCCCTCAACACCGGCCTTCTTCATTTCCATCAGGACACGCACGGCCAGGACTGGCAGTCCCCACAGCCCACACAGCTGCATCATCACACGGTAACACACCTAGAACAGACACACCATTACCCTTAATTTATGACTATATAAATACATATACAAGCGCACAAGCACAACAACGTCTACTGTATGACTGGTTATTCACTAGAATTTGTAATCTCAAGGAAAATACTTTAAAGGTTTGGATAAGCTGCTAATCACTCTGCTCAACACAAAACTAAGATAAATTAATAAAATCATTCAAGTTCCTTATCTTTGTTTTGTTATTTTTAATTAACCTAAAATGTTATGTCTAATGTAAAATTTGTTACAAAAAAACAACACTACCTTCACAACCCACAAGGGGGCTCTGGCCCACACTTTATTGAACCAGACATGTTTTCTTTAAATTACACGGCTTAAAAATATCTGCACATTTCACACAAATGTTTAGATCCACAAACGTCAAACCGACCTCATCAAGCACCTCCACTTCAGAGCTCCTCATCTTGATCAGGACATCGATCGCTTGCTGCATGGCACGTGTTTTGGAGTGAGCCAAGCGCATGCGCGCAGGTAGGCAGATGAACCACAGGCTATAGCAATGGCTGAACAGACACTTAGCCCACAACTGAGGGTTCGAATAGAAGCGCTTTGCCATTTTGTAAGCCAGCTTGACTTCCTATGACATGACGGACACAAAGGGAGCAACATTAAAAAAGAGCAATACCACGCTGTAAATAGATTATAATATGGATATTCTTGTCCAAGTGCATCAAATGTGAATCCTTTTCAAACCACAAGCTTAACCATACGACAGTTAAGGTTCAAGTTAAATCTTGCACTCTGTAATTTGTCTCAAAAAGCAGCCTGGTCAGGAAGTCAAAAAGATGAGTCTAAATACCTACATCCTAAACAAGGCAGAACACCCCACACTACCTGCCGAAACAGGATAAAAATCTTTTTTTCATAATTTCACACAGGCTAGCTCACACACACACACCTCTATTTAATAAATCTCTGTCCAACAGTGCACATATGTTCTGTGTTTATGAAAGTCTTCAGTAAAAGGAGTGCAGGCTCAATACAGTGTTCAACAATGGCCTAAAATAACATTTGATTTATTTAAGAGATTGTCTCCACACTGGGACACTTGTTGCTGATGAAGCATCCGTTCCTTCAATAAGCCAATATCCTGCTGCTCCACCCAGCTGCTTGTGTGTCTAAACTAAGACAGTCAATGAATACAAGCGCAAGACCAACAGAGTGGAATGGGTATAAAAATGCACAAGCACAACCATCCTAGATTAAGCTATGATTAATGAAGGTAAAGCGAGTAAAAAAATAAATATATAAATGATCACAATCACTGCTGCTCATCAAGTCCTCTCCTTTACATTCCACTCTGAAATTGATGCTTGTGCACGAGTATGGAACAAGTTAAAACAAGAATAACACTCCAGAATCTAAAGAAATAAAGCACACAAAGCATTTATATATAGAGGTAACTTCTGACACTGTTCCAGGCTTAAGGGCTTCTTTAAGAACAAATAAAATCTGCTACTGCATTGACAGATCAGCCTTTTTTTTTTAAACCTTGTTAGCGGAGTTTTTGATTAGATTGTGTAGGATTAATGGGTGTGTCATGGTAGAACTTGAAAAAAAACAAAACTATTACTGTACATTATGCTTTCCCCTCACTGCATCAAGCACAAACATTGGCCTCTGTATTTGAGTCACCAATTCTGAGGACAGCAGCATCATGAATTTTTTTTTTGTTATTTATTTATTTTTGAGACAGACATACAAATCATAATTAACCTCCTCAGTTTCATAATGATGTCTAAATTTGCATTCAGGCTCAACTGTAATAACAACAATGTAAAAAAAAAACTAGACTTTCAAGACTAGAATAAGAGCAGACAGCTGCGAGAGTAAAAACTAGCTTTATTTCTCTATATAATCCCCTGCTACACTAATACACTTATTCTGGCGTTTCACTAGTGCTTGGATACCATCATGGTAGAAAGTTCTCTCAGTACACCAGAGCCACAATCAGACCGCCTGCTTCGTGTCTGGATCTACAGTGAGATTGTACGGGAGATGTTGCAATAACCTCCCAGCAGAGCTTCTTTAAATGTGCAAGTTGTGTTTGTGAATGATTGTGAGTACAGTTCCCACAGACAGATGTATCTCTTATGCATGTTGGTGACAAACTGTCTGTAGTTTTTTTTTAAGCAACAGAGGCGTTCCACCCACTGAATGTTCTCAGGGACAAATGCAGTGGGCTCTGAGCCACTTCGGCTGGGATCGTTATCCTCAGATGTACGGTTATTTTTTAAAAAGTGTTTGCACATTTCAAATGTTTTCCTGTTTCGTCACCATACTCTGCTTGAAGTAAATCGGTAAAATCTAATTGGTTTTACGCCAAGTCCCGGTTTGACTTGAACGCCCCCACATGGATGGATTTTCTTTTTATTTTAATTTTTTACATTATAGACACAGTTAAAAGCCATACATATTGATTACATCAAACTAAACTCTATATATTAAACATAGATCACACATCCCATAATATTCCTCTGAGAGTATGCAGACACTGGAAATGTAACCATGAGTCAGCCGTATTCATAGTCATCAAGGCAGTACACTTTTGTGTACCAAGAGTCACTGGTCTAGCATGTGATTACACTCTGTAAGCAGAATCTGTTGCAAAATGATTCTCGTTCATTAGTAGCCAGGAAGTCACTGATTCTAACAAGTAGTTGATCATGGATGACCCAGCACTTTACATGGTGAGCTGGAACATGGTGCAGTGACCACGGTGTAGTGTGTATATTGTGGAAAAAAAAAATACCTGCTTGGTTCTTTTAGCCAGGAGTGCAGGACTGCTGGACACACTGGCACCTGGGGCTCGGACACTGAGGGCTGGCTTCAGCTTTACCGGACGATCGAATAGTTCCAGCCGTAAGCGAGGGAAGCTCTTGTAGCTGTCAAATAAAAAAAAATTACATTAAATGCAATTTTGAAAAGTGAAAAACATTACATAAACTCACTGTTATTAGAAACAACTGTACTCCTACTCATTTATACCATTATCAAACCAGCCAATCGTGTGGCAGTAGTGCAATGCATAACATCATGCAGATACAGACCAGCAGCGTCAGATAATGTTTAAATCAAACATGAGGATAAGAAAGAAAATAATATACCCTGTGGTTTTAACCCACAACAGTCTCCAGATTTTACTCAGAATGGTCCAATAAAGAAAAAGCATCTCCGAATGAACACCATGTTGATTTGTTTGTTTGTTTTAGGGTTTATTGCCATATCAGCTTCCCAGGCTATTTCATGGCAAATGCATATAAAATATTAAACTTATTTATTTGAACCAATATAATGTGTTATAAGATAATGGATTAAAAAAGTTGTGGAAAAATAAATAAATAAATAAATAAATAAATAAATCATCACATTAAACATGGCCTTGGCCAGAAAAACAAGACTTTACATAATGTTCTTTAGGTTACATCATGTTGAACCTTAAAGTAGAATAAGACCATGCAATTTCAATGCATTCAGATTTTGGCACCAAAAGGATGAATTAACTGACCCAAACCTGCCTTGTCTCAACAGTGAAAGCTGGTGAAAGAAGTATAATAGTGTGGAAGCATTCCCTTAGCACGTTCTGTGCATGTTAAAACCAATTAGTCATTGCTTGAATGCTGCAGTTTATTTGAGTTTTGTTGCAGACCAAGTTTTCCACAACTTGCATCTGCTAATGACTACCTACAGTGACATAATGCACCATGTCACAAAGCAGAAGTCGTCTCAAACTGGTTTCATAAACAGGAAAGATTAGTTTGATGTTCTTCAGGGTCTTTGCAGTCACGAGACCTGAATCCAGTAGAGCACACCTTTGTGATGTGTTAGAACGGGAGGTGCACGGCATGAAATCAAACATGATAAATCTGCAGGAATCGTCATAAAGCAGAAGAAACGTTTGCAACATCTTGTGGAATCCATGCCATAAAAATCGAGGCTGGTTTCAGAGCATAGCCGTACCCAGTATTAGTGTAGCGCTTCTAATAAAGTAAGTGTATAATTAAACAACAACAAAAAAAAAAAAAGGTAAAAAATAAAAGGACTTCAGCCCCCAGACATAAACAGTAACCACAGTCGCCTGTTTGTATTTGATCTAGGGTAATAAATAAACAATGGGAGACAGTGGCTAGTTTGGTGGACTGGAGAATCAGATGCTTTCTGCAAGAGCCACAGTATGGTTAAAAAAAAACAAAAAAAAAAAAACAGAATCCGGATCTAGAAGGCAAAAACCCATCTTTTCTATCACAATGCGGCAGTAGTAAAAGTTCTCTGCAGGCAGTGGTATATTAAGTAGATAAAACCGACATACCAGTTATTTTCTGTGAAAAAATGTACTTCATTGTTAACTACTGAACAAGAGACACAACATGTTTTAAAGGCAAGAAACGGTATAAATATAGAAATATCGCCAATGATATAACCACTTTGACCTGCCAGAAATATGATGTGAAATGATTTAAAGAGAAGAAAGAAAAAAAAGAAAAAAAACTTTGGTAAAACCATTACTCCACTTTTACTGATAACTACAGTTTTGTGACAATTGCCTTTTACCAATCAACCCGTTTTTTTTTTTTTTACGCCACCCATGAGTCCAAGCTCAGTTCGCATGTAACTTGGGTGATGTGTAATTAAACTTAGCATGAGTACCCCAAGATATCTCCCTTGGCAGTAGAAAAAAAAAAAAGTTTATTGCAGTTAACCAAGCATGTCTGTAAAAAAAAGTACGAGAGAGACAACGAGCAAAAACACAGTCACTGCAGAACAGAAAGCTAAGTAACAGGCATGAGCGCTCAAGGCTGGCAAGAAACTGACTGGAAGACCCTTAGGTATTGACAAGTACATAAACAGATGACGCTAACCTTGTGCTAATGGATCTAATAGCCTTCATATGCTATTTAGGTACAGTAAGGAGTACAGCATAGGTTCAGAAGCTATAAAACCCTCAGTACTGCAACTGAACACAAAACCACCAAATGTCAAATGTGAGAGGGGGAAAAAAAATCTAAAACAATATAGCACATGCATTTTAACAGAGAGGCAGATTTTGGATGGATGGTATTTTTAATGTTGGCAAGTGCCATCTACATAAAAATTGACTTATAATTTAAGTGAAAAGTGTGAGCATGTGATTGAGACACACCTGTATTTTGGAGGAGGATCCGTGCCATCATCAGCAGGGGGCTCTGGGGGCAAAATAAAGACCGTGTGCTCACTCTTCTGAGACTCGTCAAGCTCTACCAGCCTGGTGTCTTCTGATAGCTCTCCTTCAACCTGAAAGCAAGAGTAAAACGGGTCAACTTAAAGCTGCTCGAGAAACTTCAACACACTGCCTCCAACATCTAAAGCTGTATAAATAAAACTATGCAATAATTTCATAAGTGGCTTTTTCAAACTGAAAAAAATAAAAAATATATCAAAAGGTCAAAGAAGTCACTTACAAATCATTAAATTATTTTATATTGTGTTATGAAAAAAGATGAAGTTGCACAATGAAATTACATTGCATTGTAAAACCATTTCATCAAAAAAAAAAAAAAAATCCTTATTTTCACCTCATAGCAGTATTTACATACTGATTGCTGACTTAATGACCACTAATTTCCCCCAAAACACACAGGGACTTTCCATGTCTTTTATGGCTTGACATGTTTAGATTAACAATGTGTCAAGATTTCCAACAGCAGATGGCAGAGTTAATTATTTACTCCATTAAACCGATGGTACTGCATATGAACACCACACCGGCCATCTGGCCTTCAAGTTTATGAAAAGCTGATCTGGAGGCTGTTACATTACCGAGAGTCGAACCAAGCTACACACCAAAACAGTGCTCAGTTCAGTTCACCCACTTCCCTTTTTTCAGACACCATTTGCACTTTTTAAATTTTTTAAAATCATCAAACTTTTTTCCTACAGACTTTTTTTCTTGTGTCCTCACAATCTGCACAACTGTTAACTGCACTGCGCCAAAAGAATAATGATGGCAGAGAAAAGTATTGCACAGGAATTTTTTCCAGGGAAAATAAAGCTCACCTTTGTGCCCTTGTCTGTTCCTTTATCGGATGGGAAAAGCTATGAGAGAAGCAAGAGAGGAACAAACTCAATCATAGGAAATGCTGTGACTCGTGATAACAGTACAAGTGAAGGTGTTTTGCATATCATACTACGTCTTAAAACGTTCTGTTTACCTTGGTGTGACCGTAGTCACATAAAAGCATTAAAATTTTATGTGCAGATTCAGTGTAGGTGAAGGTGAAAATCTGTCTGTTGCCAGAGGCAACAACGAATAGATTTGAAGTGCCAAGGTAGAGTGTGAGTGTGTGATACCTTTTCAATGCAGTAGTCAAAAAAGGCCAGGCCAGTGTCTTTGTCGCTGACGAAGGTGCATTCCTCTATGAAGCGAATAAATAGCTGAGTCTTGGTGAGCTGGGAGTAGAACTTCTGCTGAGCACGATCTCGACTCTTTAAAAACCCTGAAGCCAAAAAGCAATTAATTGTGACACATTATTCTAGCATGGATTTCATAAATTCCAGATAAGTCCTGCAAATCCAAATAAATCCAAATTTACTGATTAACTACATTTAGTAGTGTAACAGCAGTAGGACTAGTACAAGCAGTCCCATGTGCATTTTTGTTTTCATTCCACTAAAACCCACAACATGGAGAAGTGAGAGACAGACATCCATATCAAAACCATAAAACAAAGAGAAACAAATTCAGCCAAACTGTGGCCAAGCAATTGACCCTAATCAAGCAAAACTAAATACACAACTGATAGGAGGACAGACTGAAATTCCAGTTGCATGCGAATATAGTTCATCAAAATTAAACGGTTTATATATATAAAGAACATTACTACAATCCCCTTTTTAATGTTTAATACATTTTAGGTATCCACATACTTTTGGCTATAGGGTTTATTAATGCAGTTGCAATGTAAAAAAAAAAAAAAAAACCTATACACACACACATTATGAGTTTATTAGTCAACAACCTTATAACACCTGACAACATACTTGATACACACACAGAAACAACAAATAATAACACACACAAACATAATACAAATCTGCAGCCTTTATTGTAAGAATCCCACAAATGTTATAAAATATAATTTTTAAATATATAATAAACTGATATACACATTTGAACATATAATAATAAATAATAATAATAATAATAATAATAATAATAATAATATTTGTGGGATTATTACATTAATACCTACAAGTTTGTGTTAGATGCATCCTAATATGTTTTTTTTTTTTTGTTTTGAAGTGAGACAATAATTCACACCCTAAGCCACACATGCAATAATGAACAATAAAAGTCTCACGCAGGAAATTTGCATGAGTTTTCTGTTACCCTGCAGGTCGTAGAGGGAGTCAGCAGCGGTGGCCTTCTCAGAGGGCGCCTCAGTGATGGGTTTGAGGTAGTGTCGATAGCCCTTTAGTATTGAGGCCATGAAGCGCAGGAAGGCCTCTTGAACCTCCATCTCGAGAGCGGTCATCTTTTTATGCCACGTGAAGTCAGCCTCCATTGGGGTCATCTCGACGGCTGAGCCTTCTGGGGCTGTTCGCTTCACTGGATATTCAGAAGTAAGCATTAATTAGAAGGTCTTCATAACACAGATACTGTATGACAAGGATAGTACAGAGTGATAAAGGGAAATGGAAAAATAGCTGCAGTTCTGCAACTGTGGTTTTCTGAACACAAAAGAGCACCAGCTCTGTAGCAGTTCCTCTATTGTGGCCTACGCACTATTACAGGTAAATTATTTAGTTGATGGCTGTTCATTTAGAGATGAGCTACAAAGCTAGAGACATTAGCTGCAGAGACAGTAAAGGGAGTTCTCGTTTCATTTCTCGTCTTTGGTCTGATTAGTAAACTGAATGTTTAAAGATTGAGAGTGAGCGAGAGAAAGATATGTTTATCTTCCCCATGGCAAATTCTACGGCACTAAACAAGACTGATAGCGCCATTTCACAAAGCAATCCATAAAAACTTTTAATGGTCCCATTTATTGCCATAATCCAATACTGTAATTAGCAATTAAGCATTAAAAAGCAACTGTTACTGCCATTATGTTACGTCAGTTGAATATCAGGACCTTGTAATCAAGAAATTGTAGGTAGCTGGACTTTTTAGTTTATAGGCTTATAGGTTATTTACTCCGTCTCTAGGATAAGAGGTAAAATATTGTCGGTCAGATCAGCTTACTTCTACCAGACAGTTACCACTTACATGATTACAGCAGTCACACAGATGTCAGAGTCTCCTCCTGTCATAACCCAGATACCATATCTATTCAGGCAAGTTGTAAGATTAAGGTCCTTCTGAGTGATAAACCTTCTCACCAATATTAAGTTGGTGGTGCAGGTTGACCAGCGAGTTAATCAGACTCTTGCACGGCTTCTTTGGGAGATTCTTCCAGCCCGAGTTCCTCTTCTCATCAGACCTAGCGCGAGATTAACATGTTATTAGACCTCAACATTAAAAACTGCAACCTGTTAATAAATCTTCATTAGGGTTTTAATGTTTACACAGAGCTCACAGGTAGATAGTATTGGTGTCCAGGTCCACACAAACCACATCTGGCGGAGGATCGTAGAGGTCAAAGTATCCCGAGTCCACTCCAACAATGAAAGGACACGGAGCATTCAGAACCCCAGCCAAGGAGAGAGGACACAGAGGGATGTAGGGACACTGCCACTGGAAAGGAAAAATCATCTGGAAGGAAAGACGAATGGATGATGTCGTCAAACATCATGCGCTTTTAAATGTACCGGAATAAAATCAAACCCATATTAACCCAGCATCACTTTACTCCATAGAGGCATGATGGCATTATATGCTGCAGATTTCTTTCATGGAACCTGTTGTGATCTTCTGCTGATGAGGGCCATCCACCTTAAAATTTAAACGTGTGTGCCCAAAGCTACTTTCAAGATCACCATGTTGTATTTGGAATAGTTATACTAATAACCTTACTGTTGTGGTGTTTCCACCCGCAGAACTGCTGCTCTGTGAAGCGCTCTACAGAATGTTGTGCATAAAAATTTTAAAAAATCCCAAAAGCTCAGCGTTTTTTTATTTTTATTTTTTTTAAACACTCAAACTAGTCCATTTGACACCAAAAACCATGTCACAGTCCCTGAGATCATATTTCACGGTCATACTGATACTTTATGTGAAGATAAACTATTGCAGGATAAGAGCTTTTAGTTAGTGTTTTGCCCTGCTGACACATGAACAGTCAATTGCATAATTGTGTGAATGTACAGGTGTTTCTAAAAAGTGGCTCTTAAGGAAACATTCCCACTGGGAGCTATAATAAATTACAATCATCATCATATTGTAAAACTAACCTCTGTTGTCTAATCATCTCTTCACTATATTTTTATATATAATTACGATAATTTAGTTTTATTTCATGGTGCATACTTCCAGTTAGATTTATGTTATGCATAAATAATTCACAGGTCACTGTGTGGCATAAAAAACAAGAATTGTTTCACTGCATCTACACAGGTACAGGGACTGAAAACTTGTCCAAAGAGGCAAAAAAAAGCCTTTCAGGAAGCCTGGAGAACTATTCCTCAAAACTACATTAAAATATACAAAAGTCTGGATCTTTTGAAGCAAAATTTGTGTGTGTACATACATAGTGTATATACACATACATACAACATATACACACGCATCATTTATTCATGAATTCAATTTAGAGCCCCAAGTCAAAGTCGGCACTTAAAGCCTGTGGCATGACCTTAAACAGTTCTTTCATGAAAACCATCTAATGTGGTGAAATTGACACAATTCTGAAAAGACCAGTAGGCCAAAATTTATTCACAGCGATATGAAAGACTCATTCATTGCCAGTTATCACAAAAACTTGATTGTAGTTGCTGCCGCCAAGGGAGGCATAACCAGTTATTAGGTTTAGTGGGCAATTACGTTTTCACATAAAACCAGGCAGGTTTGAACTGCTTTTGCCCTTAAAATGTGACCATTTAAAAGCTGCATCTTGTATTTACTCGAGTTATCTCTGTAATAATAAAATATGTTTGATGATCAGTTGATCAGTTAAGTTTGAAAATAATTATATTTTTTTTAAAAAAGGAAGGGGGAAAATAGTTTTGTATGACTGTGTGCACGTATGCATGCATGCATGTATGTATGTATGTATGTATGCATGCACGTACGTATACAGAAGTTTGCACCACAGCCACCACTGATATGTTTTTTCCTAAAGGTTAAAAAGCACTACACAGAAGGGTAACCCACAGACACAAAACTCACCGCCACTACTGCCTCAGCTACGCAAGTCAGTACAGCTGGTCTGAGAGAGTGCAGAAGTATCTTGTTTTCCATCAGGACAAAATGCAGCAGTGTGGCACAGTTTTCTGGGCCCAGGTTAGTTAGCAGAGTGCTGTAGTCTGCACCGCTGTGGGAGAGGAATGAAAGGAATTAATATGTTGGGAGGGAAACCAGCTACAGCGAGAGGATACTGCGATCACCTTTTTAATGGATTTACCACGACCTTGTGTGATGCTACGTACACATCTACAATCAGCTTTGACGTGGCAACTAGCCCTCTGTTTCCTTACTGAGAGAGAGCACACATTGAATACATATTCCAAAAAGGAGACTGGAACAGCTGCCTGCTGTGGAGACGACGAGTCAGCAATTCCTTCCCTAAACTTTGGCTCACCCTACCACAAAGGAAAAACATCCGAAATGCTGTACTTCAAACTACTGCATATGATTTTCAAAAACTAGTCTGAACAGTTCTCTCTCTCTCTCAAATACAGACGTGTGTGTGTGTGTGTGTATGTTGCAAAGCTCATAAAAATTCTTGTGTGTGTATAAATGTGTTTTTCATTAGGCTTGAGTTTAAAAGGATGGAAAAATTTCATGCTGGAATGGGCAGAAAAGGTCACATTTGGCTATGCAATCATTTTGGGAAAAAGCTAATTTTTCTAAGAAATAGAAAGAGCAGCACCATCACAATGACGAATTCAGTTTACAAATCCAGTTGCAAAAGTAAAAAATAAAATCATCATCATTGACATCATCAATGATACAACTGCTAGCTTACCTTAGTGGTAATGGTGTACATACAGGCTGAGACAGCATTAAGCTTTCATGTGCTGAGAGCTAAGGGATTGAGAAAAAAAAAATCTTAATGCTCTCCTTATAATCTTCTACGAGCACACACATAGTGTATATAAACTTTATATTTTAAGAACAACATGGAATTATTCATCATACCTGGACAAGTATTCTGGGTCTCTGTGGGGAGGGAAAGGGCACGTTGTGCATGAAATGGGAGATGTGTCTGAAACAGAAAATAATTAAGGAGAAAAAAAAAAGAATACAGCAAACATGTTACTACAGGTTTCAGTGCAAAACCGGTGGCTCTTGTTGGTTCATAGAAAGTTCACCAAAGGACAAAAGGATGTCTGACTAATTTTAAACAGAAATCTAGTCACTGCTATTCTCTTACTTCTCAATAGGTAGAGGGTTGATGCTGTTGACGGAGAGCTTGTAGAGGAATCGGAGGAACTCCTTAAAGGCGTGGAAGAAGGGCCAGCGAGACAGGAGACAGATGCACTTGTTGGTGTTGACTGTGCGATCGGGAATAGGCTTCTTGTCGACGGTTGTAAGGAGTCCGAGCTGGATTTTCTGCTTCTCGGTCAGGTGATCTGCTGGGTAACGCTCGTAGAACTGGATGGCTGCACCGTAAACCTGAAGAAGTACAGGAAGAGTCTGACTTTGAAAGGATTTCGAAGGTGATGGGAGGCAGCAGAAAAGTTCTGACATCTCTCAGTAAAGAGTTATATAGTGGTTTAACCTGCATGAAGTACAAATACATTTATTCTTATTTTATTCTCAGTGGATTAAATTTTCCTGTCAGGCTAAGATGCATTAACAAAGCTTAAATGCCTTGCACAAGTAACTGATGGAAAATTAATGCACATGTACATCACAATGTAAGTAAATGCTAATGAAACACTTTTATTTTCGTACAGTGATTAATGTTCTACCTTTTCTCCAGAAGAGTTGGTTAGGACGAATGTAGAGAACACGGGTAAGGGGTAGCGCGTGTTGGGAGCCCAGCACTCGATCTTGGCCCCCATAGGAAGGCAAAACAGAGGGACTGACTCAGAAAGGGGGAAGGATTCGTAATCCTCCTCTGGATAGCGAAAGATCAAACCTGGTGGAAGGAAAATAAGCGCTCAGAACTTCTGAATAACTATGCAGCTTTTAAGCTTATCAGCTACACTAGCCGACAAAAAGTTTTTTGAAATCCTGCCATGCTTTATCAGCACAATGTCTAAAACCAACGAAACAGTTTATTAAAAATGAAGATTACTCGTGCTCATCACCCTGAGCATTTCACTCACTATCAATCTAGTTTGGAAGAATTCGATAAACAATTCTACCCTTAAAATGAGGTGGATGGAGAAACTGAACTGAGACAAACTGTATACATTTCATCACTCATAAAAAAACAACATAGATAATCCAAACAAACAAAATATAAATGGAGTGATAACAGTTATATGCATAGTAGATTTACACAAAAGGCATTTTGAATTAAGACTGCTCAGGTAGATGATGATACTTAGCCATGGATGTCGGTTGTTTTAGCCAGAAAAACAAATAGTCGGAGGGAATATAAGGTCAGTCAGGAAGTCCTGTCTTTTAACGATTAACAAGACCACACTTGGCAGGAAGTAAGGCAGTGTGAAGATAAAGACTCGAGCTGTGTGCTCTATGAATATTAACCATGCTCTAACAGTATGAAAGGGCAAGACTATAATACTGAGTCATGTACAGCAGGCCGCTCATTGTCAGCGTGTCTCTAATACTGTAAAGCTCTTTGATGAACGAGACATGAGCGAACACAGGGCATTCACTCTAATTCAAAAGAACATAATAACTTAAAAAAAAAAAAAAAAACGAATGCCATTTTCTGTAGCATTGTGCTACATGAGAACAGAGTATCTTTAAAAAAAAAATTAAAAGAAAGAAAGAAATGAAAAAACCCACTCAAGCAGCCATGTAAAAGTTTTTTCAGCGTAAATTTGTAAAAATCCAGTGAAAAATTATAGCCTATTTTTGAGGCTCTTAAAAACAAGTCATGTTAGGGTGTTAATCAGACTCAGAGAGAGTAAATAAAATTCATCAAAGTCTGTGAAAACACGTCTCACTTCACAAGAAGCTGCCTTCAGGGAAATTATTGAAATAAATGAACATGGTTTAAAATTTAAGTAGCTGGACTACAGCCAAGGCTTTATCTTTGTTCAGTTCTGCTTCAGGATTTTCCCCATTGCTCGTGTTTTATTTCCCCTTGCTGAAATACTTTCCTGGTTCTGAAATCACCTCAGACTGCACTCCTGATTTATACATCAGTGGACATACTGCCCACACCGAGCTTTGTTTCTTTTCAAATAAAGGTCAAGTTAATTTTTTTGATTACGCAAGGTCAGGACTACAGCATGGCGCTATCCTCAGGGTAGCTTTCATTTAGGTACTCTGCTATTGTGGAGGCCAGGTTGTGCATAAATGCTGCACTCATGCACTACCTACTTGTGAAATGAGATGACACCTCACTCCCACTGCCAACTTCAAACCTAGAATGTCATGTACCTTTATGTTGATTGCTATAAAGAAATGACTGACAGGGTGTGAGCCACGTGAATAAAAATGTAAAACAACAACAGAGACTCACCTGCTTTGTAAGCGATGGAATTGGAAGAGGAGACTGACTTTTTATAGCACAGGAACACACTGGACCCCCACTGGGAATGAAGTGAAGTAAAAAGCAGACACCGTCAGGTCACGTTGTCCCAACATAAAATGCACGCCTTAATACCGGTTAAACAAAATACCATTATCTGTGCGAGATCTCACCATGCCACAGTTAAGGTTCTTGTCCACCTTCAGAAAGGTGTGTGGAGGAGTCTCTCCTTTGTTGGTGATTATCACACAGATGTCAGTAACGGCCAGAGAGTTGCGAGGCTGGACGGGTGGCGCGCGACGTAGCGTGATGAAGATGCGCTGCGATGTTGCCGAACTGTTGTTGACGTTAGCGCAACGGCCGTACGGTGTGGCCTGGATCACCTCGCAGCCCTGGATCAGCCTGTCCTTCCCTTCATACATCACCCTGAAAAACACACACACGTAAAGGAAAAGCAGAAACTGGATTTCTGAAAGCAAATACCTTATATTATAGTAAGTGGTTGGAAAGCACTGAAGTGCACAAAGTAATGAACTTTTCAGGGAACCGTTTTCTTTCTTTCTGTACTTCAGGAAAATCAAAGCTCTTTTAATTTAAGAGGACAGCTAACAATTAAACAACAGTCATGTGAGAGGTGCTGGCAGGCCATGACTCAGTTTATCCAGAAGACATTACATTTCTTCCAGTGACTTGAATTGTCTAGTTTTCAGCTTGATCAGCCATGATCGATCAGCCTCGGTATCATAACCAATTATGTGACAAGTCATAACACATGCTTACGCCAGTCAAAAAAACACTGCAAACAATTATTTTAGAAAATTGTACATTAAAAGCCATGCATGCCCACATGCTCACAACCTGACCGTTTCTTTATAATCCTGCAGGTGGTACGCAAATGATTTAAAAATTGTTTGGTTAAAAATTATTAGGGTAGAGACAACAGAGATGCATGCTGCTCGGTGAAAGCTTAGCTTTTTTTGTTTAAAGTTATTTAAAAGTTAATTCAAAGTAAAAAAAAAAAAAAAAGTCAGAATTTTTTTTTTATATCTAATGATATAAGGATATTTATAAAATTGCAATGCTTACAGAATCATAATATTTAACAAATTGGCACCCATGTATCCTGATCCCATCTGTATTATTTACGGTGTGTGGAAGTGAGCAATTTATTAATAAATTAACATACCAGGGTTGACAGAAATGCTGTACATAGTTAAGATCGCACAGAAGCATAATAAAAAAGGCAAATATTGTATACACAATAAATAAAATCATATAAAAAATTTATAATACGAAATTCATGTTCATGTAATATTTACACAACCCGTCAATGACCCATGAAAATTTTTCAAAGTGAATGAAATGTGAGAAATATGTGCAATAATAGCAGGGACATTAGACATGACTCATTTTTATACCTTCTAAACTCGAGTTGTGTCTAGAAGAGAAAGCTGACCAGCTTTATTTTCCTGAGTATATCTGATATGAGAGTGAGGAGAAGGCCGATGGATTACAAGAAAAGCTCTTTCTTCTACTGGAAGCATATTTTTAAAACCTCAGGTATGTAGGAGGTATTAACATGGCTAAATAAAATGTAATCACAAAGCACTTAGTTTGAGCTCTCTTCAGAAATTTAGCATTACTGAATTACATTGAAATACTTTGTCGGATCACTTGATGAAGTCCTTCTCGCCTCTCGAAAACTCTTCAGATTATCAATCTTTTGAATGACATAAATTTACAGTCGATGCATAAGTGGTTATTTTGCCAGAGAGAAGAAAAGAACGAAATAATAGAATAAAAGACATGGTAGTTCTCAAAAGTAGTTTTCTTAGTGGCCAGGTGTCCCTGACACTTCCTTCTGTAGGCCAACTCAAGAAAATAATTCTGGCAATAGCTGAAGCTTAATGTGAGTCACAGTGAAGGTGACTTCGCAGGAGACGGCAATCAATCTGATGTGGAGGCACTCCTAATTTGTCTTTGGCGTCAGCTCAATCTGCTCATTATTACACATTACTCACAAAATGAAAAAGAACCTTGAGGACAAAAAAAAAAAAAAAAAAAAAAAAGTTCCAGGAAGACATGCGTCATCTACCCTATGAATGTGCTACATCCAAAAATCCAAAAAATAAATAGCTAGTACACATTCAGGCTTCCTAATAAACGTTCTGTGAAAGTTTGAACAAATTCTCATGAATGGATTTTAGGAGGTGTTGTGGATAGAGGAAAAGTGTGATGAGGATGGATGATGAAGATCAGCAAGATAGCTAATTGGAGCGACGTCATAGAAGCAACTACTTCCTCTGAACACACATTCAGCTGTAGTCTACCTCAACAAAAAGTGTCACTATGAAGCCACATTACTGAACTTCTACAGTTACTTACTGTGCAAGTTTAGGATTAGGAGGAGTTGCACATAGCAAATTTGATACTGGCCATTTTGTTGTTTATTCCAAATTTATTCCAAATTAAATAGCTAATGCAGATCCATACTTTCCAATAAAGGTTCGGTGAAGATTTACTTGAACTGCCATTTGGAGGAGTTGCCGATAGACACGTGACAAAGACGTACAATGATCGCTTTGCATGTGTATGGATAGTATCCCTATATTTAGGTCATCACTGGCGGGTGAAACAACAAGGAAAGAAGCATCAAAAACAGGCAGTGATACGGAAAGTACATAATTATAGCATTAAAGAACTGAATAAGGATTCACTTCTTTTACTCTGTTTTAACAAGCTCAAGTGAAGACTAGACAAAGTAAACTGAGTTTAAGAGAATTAACCATTGGATGATACTAGACATTGTCAATCAACCATAACAGACCACAAAACTCTGCAAGCTGCAATGGAATCTATTTTCTTCTCCCTACACACAACACATACAAAAGACACCCACACACAAACAAGCCATGCTATCTGATGCTTCGGCAATTGCTGAATATCTCTTTAGTCTGACATTTAATCTTCTGTTTACACTCGAGAGTACGGCCTCGTGGATCACGAGCCATTTTCCTCTGGCATTACACGATCCAATTTGCAGATCCAAAATGCGTTTAGATTGGGTTAAATTTTCAGAAGTGTTTCTACTCTGTTTATATAATGAAATACCTAAACCTGCTGATCAACAGTGGGAAAGTGTCTAACGTTTAGTGAGAACCTGACAGAAACGTAAGCATGGGATTAAGAAAGACAAAAACGAGGCGGACAGCTTTGAGATGCACAGTGAGTATGAGTGTCAGTGTGTTCACGCATCCTGTCACCGGTTTCTCTGCAAGTCGGCGACAAGCAGAGGATTTAAAGATGATGCAAGACCTCTCCCAAACTAGCCTGGGCTGCCAAAGAAAGCATTGTGTCCTCTTTGTCTATTGATAAACACAGCACTAACTGTCAGCACCGCCAACCGGTTTGCACTCGTCCTGTTCGCCGAGTTACTGTCAGTAACGTACTAAGCAAAAAAGGAAACTGAATGAAAAATATGTGCACCTGCCATTCGTAAGCAGTACACTGCTGTAACTGTACAAGTGTTACCGGAAGAGTTAGCTTACATTCTTGTGGTATAAACAGTCACGCGGAAAAAAAACATTAAAAATGATGCGCTACAGTTTTGGTTACACTTTTTAAGTGTATTTTTGAAAACCGTTACTTAGTCCATATGTCCACAGGGATTTTTTTCGCCTTTTGTCCACATGCAAACTGCAATATGGATGACTGAAAACTGACCTTCTAGAAAATTCTTCTGGGAGGGGTGGGGGGGGGGGGATATTCAGAAACACAGCTATCGGTTTTGACAAGCAGACGTGGAAAACTGAATTCGGGGCTTTTAAGAGGGGATGTCAGTATCACTTGCTGTCTTGTCTTGATGTCAAAGAATGATGAACCAGATAAAAACTGGCCAACATAGCTTTCCAGTTAGGGTTATATCGCTTGCTTGTTGTTTTGCAAATGCTTAAAAGCATGGATTTGTTTTTTTTGTTTTTTTTTTTTTAACACTTTTCATGCACATTTTTTTTTGTTTTAAATGAATGAAAACACCCTGTTTAAAAAAAATAACAAAAAAAATGTACATGTGGACAAGGCCTGAGTAATCCCCCTAAAAAAAAATTATAAAAAGATCATTTGCAATATTAACTTTCCACCTGTGCCAAGTGACACAGAAGTGAGGCTTGTGTGTTTAACCAAGTTGTGAGCTTGAAAAAAAAAATGTAAACAATGTACTGTAAAAATGCCAGGGCTCCCCATCATAAGACAGCATCTGCCTTCCCCAACAAATTGCGCTCTAAAGGCAGTAGCAAGACCGTCTATATAGTGCACCTTGAATTTTGTAATTCACGCAGAACCCATGACTTCGGCACTAAGCCAGCTCGCTTGCTCGTGTTCAGGAAGCGTGTGCCTTTTGACCACCAGAGAGGGCGTGGTGTTTACCACATCATCATCATCATGGTGATGTGGAGGAAATGCCGTGCATATCACAGCTTTCAAAACAACAAGGGCAGGTGAGATAAGTGTGAGGGTGCAAGCCCCGCATATTTACTCTGCTTGGAGCTCACGGTCACCAGGATTCACTGCTATTTCTCAACAAACAGCTGCGTTTAAGTCCCGCCTTCATGCTGCAGAACTGGCTCCTGTTTCAGAGCTCTGGTGACCTGACCAATCACAGAAGAAACCAAATATTTGGACCCATCAATCATCACAGAAGACAGGATTTATTGAAAAAGGTTCATTTATATCCTACTGTGTCTAGAACAGGCCCAGTCCATAGGCTGTAGACGTCACCACTAGGTTTTCTGAAGAGTGGTTTTGAGGCTTAAATGTAGTAGAATGGTGTTCTTTGCCATCTTTGCAGGAGCTGACTACCTAAACCGCCCGCTAATGCTGGTTGGAACACATGTACAGTACTATTAAGCACCGTCATTCATACCCTAACATCATCCCGTGACAACTAATACATTCCTTGTGGTAAGTTGAACTATGCTACAGTTAGCTGGCCAGCTAAAGTGATGATAGGAGATGGTTTTACACTTGAGATGTCACTCAAATTGGCCAAGATTTTAAGCCTTACGGTAATTTTACCTGACAAGTTACATAAATTTCACTCCTATAAGCTGTCATGAATGAAAAATCTAGCTGTGCAGATCAAAACTATTTTTTAAATTTATTTTTATTTACATTGTAAAGGTAGACATTTTAAACATTAAAGCCTCCAAAAGATCTCAGTGCTGTCTTAGACACTCTAAAATACGGTCCAAAAGAAAAAGCCTAGCACTGCACATCAGTCTCAATCTGATCTTTCAGTATATTGTTTACTACAGCTTTACTAAGTAAGTACAGTGTGTACTTACAGTTTACTCTATACAAGACATCAGTGCATTAGCTGTTTTGTCTGGTGTTGTTTGACGTTTTGTGATGCGTGACAGTTTAAAGACCCCCGCAACGTCTCATCCCTGTCACATACCCTTCTTGCAGATTAAAGACAAGTCAAAACAACTCCACTCCGTTCCTTTCATACAGAATGCCAAGATGGAACGATGGCACAATATTCCTGTCTTGCACAAGTTCTGTGAAAGGGGCTACTAACGGGAGGGAACCAACCAACCAACCAAGTGCATTATGAACTACTGCTCAGGGTCATCACAGGGCACTTGAACTGTTTTGTCTCTACTCGACTGATTGACAAGAGAGAGAGAACATATCAACCCATCATCAAACAACAAGTTAACAAACTACTCAGAGAACAGAGTGAGAGTTGTTCCTTGGCTTAAGTCTAACCTAAACAGCTAATAGTTTTAGCAGTAAATATTCTACACATTATATGAGAGTAATCAAGTACATGTACTGAACAACAAACTAAACTTTCCAATGTAACTGGGGATTTACATTCAGCATGCAGACTTTTACAACAGTCATAATAATGAGATTTGATCTGTGTTTGGCTACGGTCCAAAAATTCTAATTGCTTGAGAATTTCAAAAATAATCTCTACAGCCTTAAATTGTAAACTGTGTCAAACTCTAAATGATAGCTGAAATGTCAAAGCATTAACATCCCATATATTGACAACATTATCCAGCCCTATAATAACAAAGTCATGACCTCACCGACATATAAAGGATTTAACACTTTGAACAAAGATACTACATTTCTAATATATATACGTTTTGTATTTAAATATGAAATAAAATGGCGTCATACATTTGTCCTTAGATATACTCACCCAACATCACTTAGGGGAGGTTTTCCATGGCCTCTCTTGTAGCACAGGAAGAGTTCGGGGCTCTTCAGGCTGCCGTGGTTCAGGTTGGCCGGCTGGCCGGTGTATGTGCTCTCTATGCATGTAAAACCTTCGGGCACTGTTTCACCTGCTGATTTGTTGATGACTGCCAGGTCAATGATGGGGGCTTTAGGACCACTCGATTTGGTCTCGGACCGATCGACCTCCAGTGGTGTGGACTTGTCCGTCAGTCCGGCTACCACGAAGTAGTCGGTCACGCGATGACCTTTGTCTTCAATCATGGCTGGACGTGCCTGAAAGAGACAACGTGGCACACTTTGAGCTATAGGATTTCACTATGAGGTTTCACACATTTTCTTCCTTTGTGTAAAAAAAGAAAACAAGAAAATAGAACCAAGTCATACTCACTCACAGGACCACGCAGAAGTTTGGACACAAATTTGGATTCATTTTCTACATTTTAGAACAATAATGTAGATTTCAAAACTATGAAATAACACATATCAACTGATACAATTAACAACAAGGACAACATAAAGATCAGCTGTTCTGGAATAGTTTCTTACAAAAACAGTATTGTCAAGTGCATTTGCAAAACCCATCAAGCACCATCATGCCATCCCAGGTAGCAAGACCAAAACGTACCTCTGCTGCAGAGGTGAAGTTCATGTAGACTTATCAGCATGTTACCATCATCATCAGATTAAAATAGTTATAATGGCTTAACAGAGCATGAGTAGGAGACCCATCTCACCATCAACTATTCAGTTGAGATTTTTTACATATTTTGGAAAAGCATTTATTTATTATTCTTTTTACAGTGTAGAAAGAAATAAAAATCAGTAAAGTCACTGCAATAAAAGGGTGTGTCCAAACTTTTGACTGGTAGTGCAAGTCTTCATATTAGAAACACCTAGTGTATTTGTAAAAATTTAAGTAAAATTATACATGAAATGGCACGTGCTGAAAGTGGAGCACAAAGTCTCCCTTACTGGTTGAAAGCCGGTTCCTGTCTAAACATCATCCACCTGCAATAATCATTCTTTCCTAAGCATGTGCTGTTTTAGCCTTTCCTGAGTATTAATACAGGTGCAACCATACTCTTGAGTCTGTAAGAACTGAAAAGTGATCTCACAGAAGGATTATGCTATACACTAGATGCTTTCTTGCACAGACATTCTTTTTCATATTCCAAATCGAACACCACCACAGAGTCAAGACTGCTAACAAGACAATTTTGACTGCCAGGGAGAATATAAGAAAACAACAAGGCTTCAGAGTCCACTTTTTCCATCAAATAAAAAGACCACAGTCTCGCTTTCTTTTTCTCCGAAAAGGCTCAAAAGCTTGAGGCTTGCGACCTCACAGGACAAATATCATCTAGATAAGGCCTGTGTGAAGTGAAAGTAACAGCTACATGAAGCGAATGCATTTCTGTCATGCCTTGCATATTTTACTGCTTTATGTCGGACGAATTATGTGCATTCCGTTGCTGAAATTGAGAAGCATCACAAATGCAAAGACAAAAATACCCTGGAATAGCTTTGAACATAAAACAAACAAATAAATAAATAAAATCACCTTGGAGTTAAATCAGGATATTAACTACTAAACTACTAATATTAACCATAAAACTCATTCCAAGAGTAGTTTACTCCTTTGAGATAATATTGTATGCTCATGCACACACACCCACCCACATTATCAGACCTTTAAAAGTCATTGGTATTGTGTTGGCCACAACGCTTTATGCATGATAATCCCTGCTCTAGAGGGTGTGCATACACACAAGACACATGGTGCACAACTAATAATTAGAAATCGAATTATCCAATCTCGTTATTAAAGCAGTAATTAGCATGGCTGACGCAGGGCAAGGCAAATTAATTAAGAATATTCTGCTTGATGCATGAATGACAGATTTGAGGGATTTCACCACAAGATGTTGGCGCAATCAAAGCGAGATAAACGCCAGCCTAGTCCTCTTGAAATCTGTCACGTTCACGCAGGAAGCCTTGCTGAAGCAGCAACTGTGCATAACGAGAACGACGGTGGTTCCTTTATGACTATTTGACTCTTGTGTACTTCCTGCAACACAATAATCAAAATGGAGATTCACTGCTGAATTATTGCTACCTTTAGGAAAATACCGTCAGTTTAACGTTCAGTGCGGAACCGTGGCAAGGCAGATAATTATCAGCAATTACGCATCATACTAATTAGGCATGGCTAATGTTTTGATCAAAGCAATTTTCAAGACGAGGCTTTGCTAAGAAAGACTCAAGAGTTAGCTTCCTTATACGCTTGTCATGGCTCTGCTAAGCCGCCTGGCATCTGGGAAGAAAAACTGCAGCACTGACAGTCATGGCATTTTGCCAGCCATACACTGGCTTTAACTTGAATTTACAGGTCTAGTCGTAGAACACTATTATGTACAAAACAGGAAAACTATATATCCACACAAACGAGAGAAACTCATAAAAATTCTTAACAATGAACAACCCACACCTTTTCCTTCAGTTGTCAAAGATGACGCAGGGTAACCGAGGGCGACCGGACAGAGCAATGTTCTTCCAGACACATCCCAGAGTAGCTCTAATGTGTGTCAGGAGTGTTACTGTAAAACCACACAATGGAAACAGTGTCTAAGCCTGGGCTAGGCTTCTCATATTGAAAGTAAATCTCTGCATCCAAACTTTAATGGGTTTCTACAGTGATTTGGATCATTAAGATCACAAAAGCACTAAATGATCACTACAAACCAGATCAGAAGACAAAACAAGCATATTCTGAGTGCCTCTCCAGTTAGTTACAGTACGTTGTAGTTTATAACTAAAATTACAATTTATAACAGTGGAGCTGTTGATTAAAAGGATTTTAAAACCATTGGGGAGCTGAGCACTTTTCACTTTGGTTTTGCTTAAAATAATCAGCCACGCTGCCAAATTGAATTAGAAGTAGTGCAAAAATGAAAGCAGCTTCAGACTTCACAATGAACAGTAAGAAGAAGAAAAAAAAAGACAAGTGAGAACAAAAGCACACTTCTCCATTCATTTTGAAGCACTGATGTGTGAACTGTACTACCTTCTGGTCTTTAATGTCTAATATTAGGCAAATTCTCAAACGCATTTCAAGTTGCTGCTGGGATGAAAATATAAATGACTACAGTTTAGTGAAGATTTATAGCGCTCATCACTTAACTTTATATGTTTTAAAGCTGTAAATCCAGCAATCCCATACACCCCAGCTTCATTTCTGTGCTGCAACATCAACAGCAGAAACCCTTAATGCTTTTGGTATTCAAACATGTCTCAAGATGTTTCAACATCTACAATCAGCTGCATTTTATCCGCTTTCAGAAAGACCTTTTCACACCCCACTGCTTGGTGGGTTCTTGGACCTGTACAGGACTATCACAAACTCTCACTTACAACATAACCCTCCTCCCCATCATCAATGGAATGCTTTTACTTTTCTAAGGAACTAGGCCAACGGTTTTCCCAAAACTCCCATTTTTGCGATTCAGGACCAGTATCTCCTTCAACTTCACACACCCACAAGAAATAAGTGGCCAGATCTCAGGAACCCTATGGCCTACAAATGTGCTCAGAAAAACGATGCATCTGTGGGTCGATACAAAATTTCTACAGGAATAGTCTAGCTTAAAATAACACTGCTCTTTCATCCATCTTCAGGAACCGCATTATCCAAGTAATGTAGCACATTAGAATTATGAGGACCATTTGGGTGATGTGTGAATACTCCCTGAGACTTCTGTGGGATGCCAATCAATTGCAGGGCACCTTGTATACATTCACATGCAACAGGTTTTTGGGAGAACCCAGAGGAAACCCACATGAGCACAGGTAAAACATTCAAAACTCCATATGAAATTTTCATGACCTAATGGGTTTTATCATCATTTCTGGATAAAATGATTTTGAAATTATAATCTGATC